>LOEQ01003842.1:59960-70290 GCA_001685075.1 Bramus lutescens
CTCTGTAGACCAGGCTGGCCTCGAACTCACAGAGATCCCCCTGCCTCTGCCAAGTACTGGGATTAAAGCATGCACCCACCACACCTGAGTTATTTAAGAACTCTTAAGGGCTGTTTGAATCATTTTCGCACATGGCCTCATCTCCATATAGTTATTATTCATGCTTGGACAGAACAAATATTTCATAGGTATCTATTGGGCTTGGATGATGAACACAGAATTGAGAGAAACGTAAGTGCTTGGGTGACAAAGGTTTATGATTGGAGAACTTAGGCAGGATCAAGACTAGAGTGAAGCAGGCTAGTTGCCTGGTGCTACACACCGGAGTTCCAGCGGCTGATCTTTAAATTGGGATGTTTAATTTCATGTGAAAGTTGGTGTGTATGATCTGTACATCAGGAGGAAACAACACACACAGAGCTTTGGGAATTCTTAATAGGGTCCAAGTAGAGAAGTCTAAGAAATTAGGCCAAATAATCAATTTTAATTAATTCAGAGCCACCAACACACCATGAAGACACTGCCCTTGAGTGCAAACTAATTAAAGCACATCGTTGATGGTGGTGAGTGTGGTGCCCTGGAAAGGGGTTTTTGTGGGTGGGTAGGCTTTAAAGATGGCCTGTCAGTTAGCGCAGTAATATTTGTCACTAGGAAACATTTCTCAGTGCAGTTTGTTGGCAGCTGTGTGATGTGGCTGCAGTGTCCACGGAGAGAAGGGGATGGAGGGGAGATGAAGCAGGATGAGCTGTCTTTAGTAGCTGATGGCTGGTTGTGTTGTGTTGGAGAGGAGCAGAGTGATACGGAAAGAATGGTCAAAGTCACTGCAGAACAGATGAGCCTTGGGGCTGGAGAGCTGGCTCAGTGGTTTAGAGCACTGACTGCTCCTCAGAGGTCCTGTTCAATGCCCAGCACCCACATGGTGGCTCACAGCCATCTGTACTGAGACCTGGTGCCCTCTCCTGGCCTGCAGCAGACTTACAGGCAGAACTCTGTATACATAGTAAATAAATGGAAGGAAGGAGGGAGGATCAGCCTGCAGATCTTCAGGGCTGAAGCTCTCCGCATTATACAGCAGGGCACACAGTAGGTTTTGAGTGGATGATGAAAAGGGGTGTGGTTTCCAGCCATTGGAGCTGCTTGCGCCCTCCAGACTTGTGACATGGAGCTCCTCACTGCTGCTGGAGCTGCTGGCCGCCTTCTTGTGCCTAAAACACCATATCAGTTTCCAGTGGGGAGCTGTTTCCTTGGTGAGTTTGGGCTCACTTAAGAAGCAGTGAAGGAAAAAATAGATTGTAAGGTACTACTGAATTAGAATCTTACACAGTAAGAGCCTAGAGTTTGTTCCAGTTTTTGGAGGTGCCCTTCTGTAATTTGGTGAAGTCTGATTTATCACTGGGCTGGGATTGCTCATGGCTGGTTGTTTAGCATTTCTGTGAGCACCGGGCAGATAGAGCAGATGCTACAGTCATGCCCTGTAGCAGCTTTAGTGTGAAGTTGGAAATGTGTCTGTCTGTCCCTTTGTGTGTTTAGAACTTGAAGGGAAATATTTTAGGTTTGTTCATGGTTCTTCCTTGAGATTATTACTTGGTATGTTGTTGTCATTTGTTACTTTATAGTCATGCCTTTGGTTGCTTTAAACATACATGTAATGCTTTCCTAAAATCAATCTGTTCTGTAGTCTGCCCTGCTCATTGGGAAACCTTCATTTGAAATTCCTGGCACTAGAAGGAAATCCTCTAAGAACCATTCGAAGAGAAATTATAGCTGTAAGTTCTATTAGAATTTAGCACTTTATTTTATATTAAAATTGAGGTATACATGTTGACGCACAAACCTTCCAAGTGTGCCTTACTAACAGAGAGCCTCTGTCTCCCCCTTTCAGAAAGGAACTCAAGAAGTCCTAAAATACCTGCGGAGCAAGATCAAAGGTACTGCCATTTCCCCCCGTATTTTCCAGAGGACCAGGGTTTAATTCAACTGTGTGCAGTTCTAGTCCTGGGGATCTGACACCCTCTTCTTGACTCTGACAGTAATGGATGCAGGCAAAACATGCACACATAAAAAAATAAAAAACAATGAAAGTTATAAAGGAATATGACCAAACTTCTAGGGAAGTTCTAAATAACAAAACATTTAATTAATGCTGCTAATGCTTCACTTGGTCTTTTATTTCTGTTGCTACTGTCTTTTGTTCTGTTTTTATGAGTGAAATATTCATATTGTGTTTGCTTGGGGCATAATTATTTACAGTTTTCTCCATAATAGTTATTTGATTCACAGTAATGTGAATCTGTCATGAGTTCCTGCCGCTGTAGCTTCTGTTGCTTTTGCTGTAGGATCGCTTCAGTTTCTGCTTATTAGTGAGGTAGTTGAATGTGTGAGTATATTCACGTCAGGAAAATATCCTAGTGGTTTAATATCCAAAAGCTTCATTATTCAAATTGCCAGATCTTAAATGATTGGAAATAACTAGTTTTATTGTATCACAAATGAAATGATAGGTATATTATTTGGTAGACGTTTGAGGGAAACAGTATTTTTCTCATGTTGGCCAGACCTTTCCACTGGGTCATTATTTTGCTGAAGAGAAAGGATTTCTTGTTGATGCTGTACTTATCTTATGAAGATTCTTTCTAAAGAAATAGCTGCCTAGCGGTGCAGGCGCATGCCTTTATTTCCTGCACTCGGGAGGCAGAGGCAGGTGGATCTCAGTGAGTTCAAGTCAGCCTGGTCTACCAAGTGAGTTCCAGGACAGACAGGACTGTTAAACAGAGAAACACTGTCTCGAAAATCAAAAAGAAAGAAAGAAAGAACTAAATTGCCTTACAGTAGGATGATTTGGGGTGATGTGGGTAGGTAGTATTTGAAGCCACACTGTAGAACTTTATTTTCTACTAATATGTTCTTAAATGAGGTCTGAGTTGTTGGGAATAAAATATATGACTATTGGGCCGGAGAGATGGCTCCGCAGTTAAGAGCACTGGCTGTTCTTCCAGAGGACCTGGGTTCTGTTCCTGGCACCAACATGGCAGCTCACACCTGTCTGTAATTCTAGTTCCAGGGCTTCTGACACCCCCCCCCGACGCACATGTAGTCAAAAACACCAATGAACATAAAATTAAAATAAATTATAAAAATAAATATGACTATGTACCAGTATTATTAATACTATATGAAAATCATGTATACTTTTATTATATATTATTAGCAATTTAAAGATGGCTTTGTAGTAGTAATATTCACTTTGTATAGCTTTCTTTTTCCAGATGATGGTGGGACCAGTCAAAATGATTCTGTTGCTGAGACTGCCATGACGCTACCAAGTGAATCCAGAGTCAATGTCCACGCCATAGTCACACTAAAGCTTCTAGACTATAGGTATACAGTTTGTCCTAGTTACTGCTCTGTGCTGTGACAAAACACCATGACCAAGGCTGCGTCTGAAACAGAGTGTTTAATTCGGGGCTCACGTTATGTTCATGGTTGCAAAGAGTTAGAGTCTTGGCAGCAAGCAGGCAGGCATAGTGCTGGAGAAGCATGCAGCAGACAAAGGGAGGGAGGGAGGGAGAGAAGGAGGGAGGGAGGGAGAGGAGGGAGGGAGAGAAGGAGGGAGGGAGGGAGAGAAGGAAGGAGGGAGAGGGAGAGAAGGAGGGAGGGAGGGAGGGAGGGGAAAAGAGAGAGCAGAAACAGGAATGACGTGGGCTTTTGAAACCTCAAAGTACACTGCCAGTTCCTTGGACCTGTGGTCCAAGCATTCAACTATATGGCTTTATGGGGGCCATTCTCATTCCGACTATCAGAGTCCATCTGTATAGTGTAGGAGATGCATTCGGTGTCCATGCTATGGTCACACTAAAGCTACTAAAGTACAGATATGTAGCCCATCTGCACAACATTGCAAGGCCCATAGGAAACTTTTGAGAAAGTCTTTCAAAGAGAAGACAGCTAGTGAGGAGACAGTCAGAGTCATGGGAGTACATTCCCCTTTGCAGGTTCCTCAGAAGAATTTAAAAGAGGGTTCAAAAAGGAACTTGAATCAGAGAGGTAGAGTGGCTGAGTATCTGGGGAGAGGCATTGTGGGAAGGAGGTCGAGTGCCTGAGTTTCCAGGGAGAGGCGCTGTGGGAAGGAGGTCGAGTGGCTGAGTTTCCAGGGAGGTGCATTGTGGGAAGGAGGTCGAGTGCCTGAGTATCCAGGGAGAGGCACTGTGGGAAGGAGGTCGAGTGCCTGAGTATCCAGGGAGGGGCATTGTGGGAAAAGAGGTCCAGTGCCTGAGTTTTGGGGAGAGGCCTTGTGGAAAGGAGATAGAAGATGGGAAGAAGGCTGTTACACCAGTGCAGTGAAGTTAAAGGAAAGGGCACACGGAGGAGAGAACTTGTTCCCAGGACCTTATTGAAAATTTTATTTTAGAATGTGTAGATGGTTGTGAGCCACCATGTGGGTGCTGGAACTCAAACTTGAGTTCTCTAGAAAAACAGCCAAATGTCCTTATAGACTGAGCCATCTCTGTTTTGTGTGGTTTTTATTAAAGGACACAGTTGTCCTCACTGGGAATGAGGTGGGCTTTGGCCTGACGGCAGTATTCCATCTTTCTGAGTAGTGTCAGGGAGGCGGTGGCTGCTGCATCCTTTCATTTTCTCTCTTCCTGCTTAGCCTCCCCTACAAGAGTATTTGACTCAAAACAATGTTAGTTGCAAAAAACTATGACAGAGATGTGTGGATTAATGTTAACACTTTTATGGTAACATTTTATTACAAGAATGTGAGTGACAGTTTACTATTTAATTTCTCAAATTCACTAACTAGTATTTAGAGAAAATTTTATGTTTGAGGGTGAGTCTGTTAAATAAGAACTATCATTTAGTTAATGAAAAGCTTGACTAACAAGCAGTTTGAGAAGTGATTACCTCATGTTTGTGAGTGGAACTGAGGTGATGTCTCATAGTTGCACTGCACTCTGGGAGCACAGTAACACTGATGGTGTCCGTGCACAGAGTAAGGGAAAGCATTGAGTTCCTACATTATGAAGGTGTATCCTGCAGAGATGCAACTATTCATCAGGTGCTTCTATAGTGATGTTTGAAGGATGAACAGCGCTGCCAGCCCTTTTGCTCACACTCTTTCTTGTGTGGTGTTAGGATGGAGAGATGAAGGAGTACAGACTCCAGACTGATAACTATTCTCTAAAGAATCTGTGAGCTCATGTGGCTCCTCACCCATATGTGTTGGTAGGAACCCTCTCAGCAGTGAAGATCTCCATTCACATTATTCTCGCTCCACCCTTTAATATGTGAGTTTGAATCCCTGAACCTATTCTTTGTTCCTTTAGTCCTATGGTATTGTTATATATGTTTACATATGCATAAGCCGTCGCATAAATATCAAAAGCTGCTTTTCAGATTCTGATCCCAGAGCAGGGATGAACTGCAAAGGTCATCAGTGTGGTCCCACAGATAGTCAGTTCACCCTTTCTCTTCCTGTGTCTCTGCCACACACTAGAGGAACAGGAAGGTGTTATGTAGGTGATCACAGGACACTAACTTAGTACAGGGCTGCACTCATTATCTGCAGCCATACTTTTAAGGAAAGCTTGGTTTTAAAATCAGATTCAGCTCCAGTCACAAGCAGAGCAATGGACCATGCGTTCTCTAAGTGTCTGTCTTGTTCATGTGACCGAGCGAGAGTGGGGCATACTGACCTCACGGAGCTTCATCTATAGGTACCATAAACATGTTGGTAAAATCTGTAAAGGCCTTCAGAAGTAGGGAGTAGAGATTACATATTTTCTGGACAGTTGAGAATGTTTTATTTTTGAACTGCTTCTTACTTAGTGATAAACAAGCAACCTTGATCCCTGATGACATATTTGATGCCGCAAAAAGCAACATCATCACTTCAGTCAACTTCAGTAAGAACCAGCTGTGTGAGATCCCCAACAGGTAGGATGGCCTCATGATGCACTGTTCAGGTTGGCCTTATTTTTGCATCTTGGAAAGTAGGTGTTAGTTTCCTGAACTGTTTATTGTTGTGCGATGTTTTTGCTCTTAACTCTTGGCTCTTTTGGGGGTCCCAGCACCCAAATCCCAAACAAATCACACACAGAGGCTTAATCTTAGTTGTGAATGCCCGGCCTTAGCCTGGCTTGTTTCTTGCCAGCTTTTCTTAACTTAAAGTATGCTATCTGTCTCCCTTTTGCCTCTGGGTCTTTTCCTTTTCTTCCACTCTTACGCCGTGACTGGCTGGGTCACTGGCCCCTGATGTCCTCCTCTCCTTGTTCTCCTGCTCATACTCTCTGCCTGCCAGCCCCACCTATTCTTGCACCTGACTTGCTATTGGCCGTTCGTCTCTTCATTAGGACCATCAGGTATTTTAGACAGGCAAAGAATCACAGCTTCACAGAGTTAAACAAGTGCAGCATAAACAAAAGCTACACGCCTTAAAATAATATTCCTCAACAGTTAATGACAGAGGGGGCTGCAAACCATGGTTCCACTGCTCTGAAAGATCCACAGGATCTTAAAATTCCCTGCTTTATGCTGTAAACTGGGGAATTGGGTGTGAGATTCATTAACTCTAAAATTACTAGTCTTATATAATGAAGTGTAACAGTGAGACTCATAAGAGACTTCCCACTACCAGGCCCACAGCAAAGAATTGCAATTTCACTTTGAAGCTCAGCAGTACAGCTGTGTGTGCTGTTTCTCTGTTAGCCAGTTTGACCCAGGTCTGCCCAGACACACATGTGTATCTGAGAGCAAATCAGATATCCTAGCCCATCAATAAAATGAAACAGAAGAGGGACAGGTCTCCTTTTGCAATGGGCTATCTTGCTTCCAGACCTACATCCCAAAAGTTCTCTGTAAATAAGATACATTTTATAGTTTGACCTTTTAGACATCGGAAAATCTGGGCAGTTCTGTGAAAGCCATTCAGTTTTTTTGATAAATCAGTTGGCCTTCTTTTTTCAACTTAAGCTGCTTTGGGGTAAAGACTTGTCAAACCTAGAAGCCGGCTTCAGATCTTGTTTTAACCATGATTGGATTTAATGATAATTTACATAACAAATATTATTAGAAAGGGATATGTCAAATTAAATAAAAATATTATTTTATGTGTATGGGTGTTTTATCTGGAATTGCTTGAATGTCTGGTACCAGGTGGAGGACAGAGAGGTGCTGGATGCCCTGAAACTGGAGTTAACACTTGTGAGCCACCATGTGGTCCTGGTAATCAAAATTGGGTCCTCTGAAAGAGCACCAGTATTAATGACAAAGCCATCTCTCCAGTCCCTAAAAATAGTTTGAGGTTCCTGCATATGAATAGTATGTGTGTTGTTTAAAATACTATATTATTAGTGTCTAGCAATATATTTTATGAATTCAGTTAACTGCTAAAATAAAATATTGTACTACGGTAGCACTCAGGTCTGATATTCTTCTTTTGTGCCTTAATTACATTAAATATATAATCAGTGGATTTTTTAAAATTAAACTTCACTATGCATTTACTGTCAGATTGACGCCTTGGTCAGATCACTGTAAGACTTTTTTTTTTTTCTTTTTAATTTTGAGTTTACACATCCAGTCTGAAATTTTTGTGAGGAACTGAGATCCTGAAAGTCATGGCAAGGAGAAGGCATGTTGTTCCTTCTCCTATGATTGTTTCACTTTTAAATTAGTACTAACAGTTATAATTGTTTTTGTTTCAGGATTATTGAGCTGAAGGAAATGGTATCAGATGTCAACCTTAGTTTTAACAAGCTTTCCTTTATATCCCAGGAGTTATGCTTGCTTCAGAAATTGACATTTTTAGATTTAAGGTACTTGAAAATACTGTTACTTGACACCTTAAAAAGTTATGATTGATTCCTGAGTTTTCGTATCATGTTTTCATTGGTGAGTATGGAACCTGGTCTTCAGTGTCTAACTATGCTAGGGGAATTATAAAATTAAGTTATTTAGATATTTTAACCAGACTTCCACTGTAAATATTTTATAACTTTAATTATGAGATAAAAATATCTAAGATTTTTTTAAACCAGGTGTTGCGGCACACTATTTATTATGTATACAATGTTTAGTCTGCATTGTGCCTACAACAGGCCAGAAGAGGGCACCAGATCTCATTGCAGATGGTTGTGAGCCACCATGTGGTTGCTGGGAATAGAACTCAGGTCCTCTGGAAAAATATCCAGTGCTCTTAACCTCTGAGCCATCTCTCCAGCCCCCTATCTAAGATATTTTTTCATCAATATTCTTTAAATTCTTGTCTAAGTGAAATGACAGTTAACGCATGGAAAATGTCTCCTCCGTGTTGTTTATTGCTGAAGTAGATGATAGAGACCAGACCAGGATCCCCTCTGCTGCTCTATGGTGCCTGCTTGTTCCCACTGGGACATTGAGGAGACAGAACCAAGCAGAAGAGCCCTGACTGGAGCAGAGCTAGAACCTGCCTTACACTTTGTGGGAGTCTTAGCAAGCTTGATTTAAACAAAGGCAGGGAGAAGCTGGCAGCTCATAGACTGACACCAAGTGTCTTTGGGCCTTGATATTGTGTCTGCTGTAGACTGTTTCTGTTGCCTGCAACTCTCCTAGTGATTCCTGCTAGCAGGAAAGCTTCCAGTTGGCATAAAGTATAGGTGAGGTAGAAGGATCTGCCTGCAGCAAGAGTGAGCTTTTTCTGCTCTGGGCTGTCAGGAGTATAAAGCTGATGGAACAGAGGGAAGGGAGGCCCCCCTGGCTGCTGTCTGGTTTGTTTGTCTGTGTGGTCTCTCTTTGTAACTGTTCTGAAGTCTCTACTAGGAAGATTTATTCTTCTCTCACGTCTGACAGCAGAAAGACTGGGCTGTGCAGCACAGCTTCTGACATTGTTGTACATAGAAAAGGAGGGATACAGGAGAATACTCAGATTAATAAGAATTGACAAACACACTTGCGTGTTTTATTCCTCCTAGAATTTAAACTTGTAAAAGCCTGCAAAGTTTAAAACCTATGTTTTGATTTCCAATTTAGGAATAATTTTTTAAGTTCTTTGCCTGAAGAGATGTCATCACTGACAAAACTGCAAACAGTCAATCTTTCCTTTAACAGGTAAGAAAGCATCTGGGACCAGCTGAATAAGAAACCTTTATTTTACCATATCTTACTGGCAGATTTTATTTTCATTTCATTCTTCTTGAATGTATTGTTGCTTAGAATTCTCATGATTGATGCGGAGCTGGTTGTTGTTGTTGTTCCTTCTACCACTCCAAGAACTCGGTCTGGAAGGAAGAGAAACATCTGACTAATTGTAGTTGTTGTAGGGGAAGTGTTGAGAGCTTTTGAGATGCCTGAGGTAAACACTGAAAATCCAATGTTAGCCAGGAACACCTGTCTCTGGCATCTGACAGTTTGGTTTGGACAATGAAGCCAGTGTCTGTGACAGTCAATCATCTTTGGAAGAACTCAGAGTGCTTTTGTCTGGAAGCCTCCGGCAAACAAACTAAAAANAAAACTCACATTTTACTTAATTAGAGGTGATTAATGATAAATAAAAGTAAATTAAGAAAGAGTACCCTCCTGAGAGCAGCCTTTAGAGCCCCAGAGAGCTGTCACATCCGTGAATGGGGGACTTAGCCTCATCTTGTGTTTGATTCTTACAATCAATAGTACCTTTTCTGTCTGCTGAATACATATTCTAAAATCGGTTCCTTATTTTCTGGAAAAGTTGAATATAGGACTTAAACCACACTTAAGTCATCTATTTTTGAGAGTGATTTTGGCCTTTAGCCCAATACATGGAGGTGTCCTTTTTATCTCTTAATAGGTTCAGAGTGCTGCCTACAGTCCTGTATCAAATCCCCACATTAGAAGCAGTTCTGATCAGCAACAATCAGGTTGGCTCTGTGGACCCTCAGAAGATGAAGCTGATGGAAAACCTGAGCACTCTGGACCTTCAAAACAATGACCTCCTGCAGATTCCGCCCGAGCTTGGGAACTGTGTGCAGCTACGGTAACTTCTCTTCTGGGGGCTTCCAATTGATTTGTTGATTGCATGCTTTTTTTGTTTTGTTTTGTTTTGTTTTGTTTTTTGTTTTTTCTTGCAGGAAATTGAAACAACAGACTTAATACCTTGTAACAATAATAGTCAACCAAACACCTAATTTTTCTTTTCAATTTCACCAGATAATTTCTGGCTTTATATAACACCATATAACATCCAGAACTGCACTGGGGCAAAGGGCGGGAAGAGCTGACCCTCCTTAGTCTTGCTCGGGATTTCTGAATCAGAGTACAGAGCGTTACTTGGAAACCCGCCGTGTGGTTCCTCTCTTCACTGCTTCTGCAGCCCTTG
>LOEQ01003842.1:90180-125160 GCA_001685075.1 Bramus lutescens
TTTTTTTGAGACAGGGTTTCTCTGTGTAGCTTTGGAGCCTGCCCTGGAACTCGCTCTGTAGACCAGGCTGGGCAGGTCTGCCTACCTCCTCTGCCTCCCAAGTGCTGGGACTAAAGGCCTGTGCCACTACTGCCCGGTTACAAATTGGTTTTTAACCTAGTTTAAAGAATCAACATCTTCAGAATAAAACCCAGTGACATAAGACACCAAAGAAAGCCTGTAGTCTTCTAGCTAAGGGTCATCAGGGCAAGACATCAAAATTCATTTAAAACATAATCAGCCTGTTGGAATTTCAGAACCCAGCTGGCTACTGGTTGATATTTATGTCACAAAATGTATGTTTTTCTTTGTAATGAGTGCTCATGGTCCTTGATTTTCTCTATATTAAATAACAAACTGTCTTACTGGAATTATTTTCACTTAATTTAATGGAGAGGTAGGTCTATATGCCTTCGAAGGATTAAGACTAAATTAAAACACAAATTATTGAAATTTGGAATAAGTTTCTGCCACCCGGTAACTGACAACTACATAACTACTACTCCCTTGCAGGATGAAATGCACTGCATTTGGAAAAACAGTTAAGTGGACTGCTTTGCAATGTATAGACACTAGAATCGGGTAACTTTGTGTGTGTG
This sequence comes from Bramus lutescens, assembly GCA_001685075.1. Taxonomy (NCBI): domain Eukaryota; kingdom Metazoa; phylum Chordata; class Mammalia; order Rodentia; family Cricetidae; genus Bramus; species Bramus lutescens. The sequence goes on from LOEQ01003842.1 coordinate 90,819, forward strand.
TGTACATGCATGCGTGTGTGCATGTTTTTTTATGTGTGCTTGTGTGTGGGTGTGTGTATGTGTGTTCTGTATGTATGATCGCATTTGTGCACATATGTACATGTCTGTATATGTGAGTGTATATGTGTTTGCATATGTGCATGTGGAGGCCCAGAGGATGCTATCATGTCCTTTCTTCAATAGCCTTTTAACCCTCCTTTTGAGACAGGGTCACTCACTGAACCTGTTGCTCACCGATTCAGCTAGACCAACCAGCTTGTCAGCAAACCTTATGGATCCTCCTGTCTCTGCCTCTCCAGTGTTAGGATTACATGATGCTGTGCCTGGCTTTTATATGGGTGCTGAGGATCCCAATTCAGGTCCTTCTGCTTGCACAGCAAACACTCTGCCTGTTGAGCTGGCTCCCTAGCTAGACTTTTCCAGTTGTCAGTGCACTCATATTTGTCTGGAGATACTTACTCTTTTTTATGTTTTTAATAATTTAACTAACCATTCACTTAATAGTTAAAATGCTTTTCACTGTTTTTATCTCTTTTATTTGCACAAAAGGTAAATGTTAGTTAGAAAATTACAGTTTAATAATGGAACGTTTTTGCAAAGAACCCAATACCCTCCGAAAATTTCCAATGAATTGTCCAACATTTTTATACTTCGAAGGGTGAAGGAGACCATGAATCATACGTTGTTCACCATTCTATCAGCTATGTAAATATTGGTGCTGAAAAATCAACAGCGTCGATGTTGAGGGGATGGGTTGTCCAATCAGTAGGTGTGAATCTGAATGATGTGTTCATTGGGAGATCTTCAAAGAGGATTGGTCCCTTCCAGATGACCTTCCTCCCTCACTTCTTTAATTAAAAATGTCTGTTGTGAGTTGACCAACCAGGGCACTGTGGGAGGCACTGGAGCTCAGACCTAACTAAGATAATGAGACTGGGAAGCTGATGGGGAGGGGACAGAAGCTACAGGGAAGGGTTTCAAAGGGAAGAGAGGTAGTTCCACATGTTAAGCATTTATTTTAAACTTAAATGTATCCTTTGAAAATTTCATGTGTGTACTGTGTCTTGAACATATTCAACCCTTTCTCTTCTTATCCCCCTTGCACTTCCTCTGGAACGTGTTCTTTCCCCATCCCCACTGCCGTTGCATGGATTTAATCAGAACTTTTCTGGAGAGGTAGACAGAGACAAGACAGACAGACAAAGCTTGAGATCTGGGTAGATGGAGACAGGGTGGTAGTTAATGGAGACCTAGATACACGGATCCCACTAGAGACTAGCCCTGGCAAGCAGGGATTTACCTCGCAGTAGTTAGCATTCTACTTTGGCACAGCTGGCTTTGATACAGTTTTTCTGGATGCTGTAAAGGTGGTAGCTCTTCTTTTAGTTTTATCAAATGCTATTTTATTAATATATTTTTGTTTTTAGAGACAGGGTCTAACTATGTAGCCCAGGGAAGTTTTGAACTCATATTCCACCTGCCTACCAATACATGGGATTAGAGGTATACCCCATTATTCCCAGCCTTACAAATTATTTTTTAAATAGTAATCGAGCTATTCATTAAGAAAACTTTCATTCTAAATGTACTACATTTTTTATTGTAATAAATTTACGATAGATTGTAAACTTGTGGAAGTGAGCTTTCTCTTTCCACCCTGTGAGTCCTGGGGTCAAGCTGCAGGTCATCAAGCTTGACACCAAGCACCTTCACCTGCTCAGCCATCCTAATGACGCTGAGCATTTTCTAGGTGTGGAACATACTGCAAGGTCTGTTTCCATGGGAGGCAGTGGCAGAGGAGAATGGAGAAACAAGGTGAATGCCCACAAAAGTCAGGAGCTCTGTCTCAGAGAAACATTTTCTCATTCTCAGGACAGAAGAGCCCAAAATAACGTATGCCATTTCTGTGATCATAAGCATTGGATACTTGCTTTCATCTTGAATAGTTCAGCCAGGGACTCGAGGGGTCACTGAATTTGTGATTTTTATGTTTAGATAAAGACGAGAAGATCCCTAGTCTACAGCCGTTAGGGTTGTGGCTGCTGTGTATGTGCACTGGAGAGTCTGCAGTTCTAGAGGAAGGCTGGTCTAATGGCGGTGTCAACTGCAGAACACAAATTCAATGATGTTTTGAAAGATAAATACAGAGGAAGCATTTACACAAGTGACATTTGAATATGCCCACAACATAAATGCAAATAATAACAAGGATTAATGCTAAATAAGACATTTGAAGTGTCACATTTGGTTGCATTATATATGTTTTATATAAACATTACATTCACATAAAATATGTGTAGTTTTGAAGAAACTGCAAGTTAATGAAAAGTGAGAAACAAATGAGATGCTTATTAAATTCCAGTTAAATTAATAGGAGACAATCTTAGAAGTGGTATTCAGACAACATTATGCTTTGAAGATATGTAATTCATAGGCTTCTGGCAGGAGCTGGTTTGAAAATATGGAAGGCGATTCCAGTGTAGTCTTTATGCTGTTTCCAAAAGATAGTGTGCCTAATTTAATCTCACATCTCCTGTGCTGCAAAATGCTTTTAATCTTCCCTTGTCATGATTCATACACAAAAATCCCCAGTTAATAAAAGTAATATCTGCTGCCCAATCACAATTGAGGATGCAGTGCATTAATTTACTGTAAAACACACATGGTTTCTCACCCCCTTTTTCTCTGCTGTGCTTCTCCTTGGCTTCCTTCTGGTAAAACCTTTGTTAAATGTGTGTGTGTTATAGATGTTTGTCTGCAGAAACTTTCCAGAGTAAAGGAACTGAAGACTCTAAGCTGGTGCTGAAGACAATTACTATGCAGGGCAAGGACAGTGGATCCTCTTACACATTAAAAGGGAAATCTGATTACAGACCTGACATGCACTTTTGGTTAATTCAAACACATCATGAGGAGAAAACACTTAAAGAGCCCGGACATACATATTTGTATATCAGTATCTTGAAAATTTGAATGCCTACAACTGTTGGGATAAAGAAAAATGAAAAGGCACAGCCAGCAAACTCCAGCTCTGCAGGCAATCCTTAATGGAGCCCAGCTCTGACAGCCAGGCGTCCTGGGAAGCAGTCCATCACAGATAATTACTGTGCTTCATCCTAACTTCCTGGAATTAATTCCCATTTCAGAATTGTCTTGTTTTATTGTTTCATCTTTTCTCTTTATTCTCTTTTTCCTTCCTTTTCCCCATTCATCCTTTCTGTTTGGAGACACAGTGTGTATAGGCCAGGCTGGCCTTGAACTCAACTCTTCTCCTTGTCTCCACCCACTTCGTGTTGGGATTACAGGAATGATCCATGCCTAACCCTGTTTTAGAGTTTTCACTTGCTAGAGTATTCTTGTTAAATGTTGGGCTACATTTAATACTGAATGGTTATGTAACCAATATCACATTGCCTCCAGTTGAATATACCATATAATCAATACCATATTGATTGTATATACTATATAATCAATACCATAGTGACTCCAATTGAATACCCTATATAATTAATATCGTGGTGATTCCAGCTGAATACCCTATATAATCAATACCATGGTGACTCAAATTGAATACACTATATAATCAATGCCATGGTGACTCCAGTTGAATACACTGTATAATCAAGACCATGGTGACTCCAATTGGATATACTATATAATTAATACCATGGTGACTCAGATTGGATACACCATATAATCAATACCATGGAGACTCCAGTTGAATACACCATATATTCAATCCATATAATCAATCCATGGTGACTGACTGAAAATTATTAAACATTTTCTGCCACAAATCTCAACTACAGACTTTCATTTCTGAAACTGTTCATGAAAAACATCATTCTTTGTGAGAGAACTTGACATCCTAGCAGCGTTTACTGGTATTAAAAAACACAGACTAAAAGAGAAAAAGAATTTCTCTTCTGACTTAAGGATATACACAAGTCTGAGGATTGTCACTTCCTCTGACTTTAGAGAGGCTTTCTTTCTATCATGCGTGCCAAATCTTTAGCAAATGAGTGTGTGGATTACTAGACAGCTTCTCAAGAAGTTGAATTCTAATCTTTTACATTCGCCATGGCATCTGAAAATTGACTATTTTGAGGTCATTCTTTGTGGATGGGTTGACTTTTGTTTCACTGCTAATGTGGGACTCAGGTCTGGGGGTGGAGCTAAGTGGCAGAGTGCTGATCTAGCCTGTGTGAGGTCATAGGTTTCACTTCATTCCCATTAACAAATAATGACAGACTGGTGTCCATCACATTATTATTATTGTTATGGTGATGGGGTCTGTCACAAAGCTTTGGGCAGTCTGGGCAAGGGCAGTAGTTAGTACCTCTGAACTCTACCCCAGATCCAGTATCAAATGCTAGATAATAAACCCTCCTGTCTTTCTTCACTTTCTCCTGTGTATCCAGGGCATGCCCAGCTTGTAAAAAAGCAGGTACTTAGGTATATTTCCTATTCTACTATACATATGTTGTTTGACTCAATATTTTTTTACATAATGAGTCCATATTCCAAGTAAGGACATAAATCAGTAGAATCAGCCCTGATCAGTGGAAAGTGCTCAAGTAGGTTTATGTAATGTTTACCAATTGCAGGCACGCCCAGCACTGTGTGATTTACATGACACCATGTCCACGCTGAATTAACATTATTTTCACATCAGCTAAGCTCCTGAGCAGCGGCAGAACCCGGTGAGCCTGACAGGCTTTCTAAATGAGCAGCCGTATCTGGTTAGATTCTGGCACATAAAACTATGTGTGTTTTAAAAACAGCTTAGTTATTTCCTAATCAAACTGTCTTTAAATAATATTTATTTCATGCAAAGCATTCTGGGAACATCTACAATAATGAAAGATGTGGTTAGTGGCTCCCCTCGGGTCTCTGACATGTGTGGCTCTCAATTACCAGCCAGAATAAACCATACCTAACTAATTAGTTCTTTAAGCACACAGCTCTTCACTTGAACTTTGAAAATATTTTTCACTTTCTGATTTTTATAGTGTTTTAGGGGGAATTTTTTTTTTAAATTCAGAAAAACGAACATGCTCCTACACTTTCTTCATGACTCCGGGTAATAATGACTGTGAGCCTGCTGATCTGAGAGATCAGCCCCCCTTTGTGTGGAGGTGGTCACGGACTGCCTGCTGGGAAGCTCAGGCTTGGGAAACTCTCCTAAGAAGCTTTGTGCATTGTGAAATCCTTAAAACAGGAAGGGCTTAAGGTGGCTTTGCAACTTACTTGACTAAAGAACTCATTTGGCAAAGATATTGGAGAAGAACTACCAGAAAGCTAGTGGCTTAACGTGGTTTGACTTCTATATGCCGAACTTCTGAATATTGTTTCTTCTGCTTTTTAAAATGAAAATTCCACTTTCTCCCTGCACAGGAAGCTGTGTTGCTTTGCTTCTGGCGATGTGCTTAGAGCTCAAGGCTTTCCTCTGGCTGTCCTGAAAGGTTATGTAAGAGACTCCCAGTGTGAAATAAGTCCTCACTGACATGGGACTCAATGTGGGGCCTTTACTGTATTAGCTATGGGTTCTTGGAAGCAGTTTTATTTTATTTTACTTTACACTTTTATTAATGGTAGCTGGAGGCTCCTGAATGAACAAGCTTTACTTAAGATGATTCTGTTACCTCATCATACCCACAGGTCATCAAAGAGACATAAAATCTCACTCCAACAAGGACAATCTGTCTCTTTAGTGGCTGCCAGTAACATGGATCTGTATAGGCAGAACTTGTCATCCACAGACATTTTGTCAGACTTCCTCAGAATCATGGTTACTCTGCCACTCTGTGCTCTGAAGCTGGATGTTACTATGCCCCACCTAGTTCAGCTTGCCTCCATGTTTGCGTCTTTCAAGTCTGTAAGGAACATTCAACGCCCTAAGGGTCTCGTTCTCCACAGCTCAGGACCAGAAGTCTCTTTTCCTTCACTGTACCCCATGTCCACTCTGTTGTAAGCTCCTACCCTGCGTCTTTCCCACGGGTGCTCCTCTTCCTACTCTGTCTGCCCTGGCTCATTCTTTCTCTCTGTGTGAAGCTGGGATGAGCTCTGTCACTGGGGAGAAGATCCTTTTCTCTTCTTCATGCATCTTGAGGTCCCCAAGATCTCCAGTGCCCCTGTCATGCTCTTCACCGGCTCAGTGAGGTAGCAAGAAGAGCTTTTTCTTGTGAGTGGCCATCATCTTTTCCACCTCCCAAGAAACAGCCTGTTCTCAGTCACTTCTTCTTAATCCNCTTCTTCTTAATCCTGCCCCCCCCCCATGAGTACATCACAGAACGAAGCTCTTAGCATTTCAGGGCACCTGTATACATCTGTTTCCTTAGGTTCCCAGCTCCTTAGATGACATGTGACTTGTCTATTATTTTAATATTGGTGTCGCACTTTGGGCATGAGCTGATGTGGGATTCCTGCCTATATGCTGTGAATACCATTGGTTAATAAAGAAACTGCCTTGGGCCTGCACAGGGGATAGAGGTAGTCGGGAAAACTAAACTGAATGCTGGGATGAAGGAGACAGAGTGAGAGAGAAGCCATGAAGCCCAGCCGGAGCCAGAGGGAAATTTACCAGGTAAGCCACAACCATGTAGTGTTACACAGATTACTAGAAATGGGTTAAATTAAAATGTAAGAGCTAGCCGATAAGAAGTTAGAGCTGATAGACCAAGCAGTGCTTTAATTAATACAGTTTCTGTGTGATTATTTTGGATCCGAGCTGCTGGGCAGCCGGGAAACAAATTAACGGCCTCTGTACAACAATGAAGTATTCCCCAAATGCTGAAGGAATGTTGGGAATTTGGTTTATTGGGATTAGTGGAGGCTAAAAGGTGGGGATTGGTTGGAAGAAGCCAGCCACTGTCAGAGGTGACATCTTATACCTGACTCCTCCTTCTCATCTCTTTCAGCTTCCTGCCGGACATATATTGAGCCACCCTACTCTACTGTGTGCCCCCCATCATGATGCTTTGTCTTAGAATGTGCCAGAAGCTAAGGGACCTTGGGCAAGAGCCTCTGAAGCTGAAACCGAACACATCTTTCATCCCTTAGGTGTCTTGTCAGAGCAATGGCTGAGAAGCATCTAACACAAACAACTCAAAAGACACTAATGAATATGCTGTAGGGCCAAGCGGTTAGTAGTTACAGAGAAGGACAGTAACAGGTCTTGTGCAGATCAAATTTTAACTGCAACATGAAGCATTAGACATAACCCTAATTACACCTGCAAAGAGTGCTTACTGGTTGATAGAGTGGTTGACAGGTACTCTTCAAATTTTCATATGAAGACTATAGAATGATTAGAAGGTATAAGAAACTGTAGTTATGTTCAATAGGGTAACACATTGATAAGATTTATGTTGGAAAAAAATCGGTTTTGTAACTGGTAAAATATAGATGCTATTGTGAATTCTCTATAAGTTATGTGCTTTCTCTTCTGCCCAAGTTAGGACTGTGTAAATGGGGATGGAGGCAGAGCAGAGCAGAGCAAAAGCAACCAAGTGTTAGGCTGTAGCTGTGAATTCTATTGCTCAGCAGCAAGTGTAATTTCCCCCAATCTACTCATCTTTTCAACAAAGCAACTTCAGCCAATGGCTGTCTCTCTGCGCACAGCTACATATAGGATTGCAGGGCATGTAATCAATTCGGTTGATTTTTTTTTTTTCGAGTAGGAAGAACATTACAAAGAAGAAAGAGCAGTAGCTGTTAAAACAACAGAACTGCCATTTGGATAATGGTTACAGATCAGCAAATGCACAGGGTTCAATCTAATTTTTTTAAATGATTCATGTAATTTTAGTTCTTTGTCTTTCCTGGCAATTATTCCAGGTAAGACTGCAAAAGGCCAACCCTTTGATCATAGAGTTCCTTCTGTAGTGTTTTAAAGCAGTATAGCACTGAGTCATTTTAATACACTCATCCATTGTAGTGTATCTATACTGGGCAAACAAATGTAAAATACAGAGAAGTCAGGCAAATGTGTTTACATGAGCACTGTCTCTTCAAGCACACATCTCCTGTAACTCAAACCACCTGCTCATCATTTCAAAGCAGGAAAAGGCAGTGGTAGGCAGAGTCATGTAGAGCTAGGAGGTGGCTCGGTTGGTAAAGTGCCTATAATAGCACAGAAACCTGAGTCTGGATTCCAGGCAACCACAGAGAAGCCAGGGAAGCACATGCCTGTAATCCTAGTTCTGATGGAGAAGGGTGAAGACACAAAGATCCCTGGGGCTCACTGGCCATTCAGTCCAGTCAGCTGGTGACTCAGACTCAATGAGAGATTTCATCTCAAAAACTAGGGTGGAGATGTTGCTCTTTGGCCTTTTGCTCATGGCCAACAGGTATATGAATATATTACACATATATGTCACACAGATATGCATAGGTCACATACATATAGATCACACACATGTATCTCACACATGTTACACACATGCACATGGGTCACATATGTTACATGCACGCACCACACACTACACACATAAATGTTACATACATTGCACACTACACACATGTTACAAACATGCACACATGTATTACACAGACTTACACAGGAGTCACAGGAAAGGAAACATAGGTCAGATCTGGTACATTATGGCTTGGAAGGCTGGGAGCAGCATCTCTTTGCTTTCTTGTGTCTCCTTTGTTCTTTGCTGTCAAACCCAGTAACCTCAGTGCTCAGGATGGTTGTTTGTTACACTTTTCTTCTGTTTATTTATATTTCTCAGGATTTTCATTGTTATTAAGCCTTGTAAATATATTTGTCCAAGTGATCAACTTTGTGATTGATAACAGAGCTGTTTCCCAGTGTTCTTAAGGATTCAAAGGCATTAAAACAAATTAAGACCATTGCTTAATTTCTCACTTATGACACTGACAACCATCAAAGAATTAGCCTCTTTTTTTCTAGAGACTGCAATTGGCCACTTTTGATTTTTAGTTACTATGAGCAAAGCTGTAAGGCCTATGTGTTTCCCCCCTTTTTCTGACAGTGGACTGTGGAAGGAATTTTAAAGGGGCAACGAAATGTCACACCTCTGATGTGGTTGGTGGAGAGCAGAGATTTAGCCACGCTCTTGCCTCTTGCTCACTGACTCACAATTCCTTCCCACCTCTTATTCTAGGATCCCAGTCTGTGTACTTGGCAGCCGGGGTGTAAATCTCAGGATTCGAAATGCCACACATTTTTCCTCCTGCCCCGCGTACAGCCATCAGAATTTCACAGGAAAGAACACATGCTCATCCTATTAGGAGACACGAGCATCTTCTTTTCCACGGAAGGAGGTGGTTCTTCCTTTTTAACCTGAGCAGATGACAAGTCATTTGTCTGACTTGGGCATGGGTAGGGGAAGCCTGTCACCTGGTCTGAAGCTGTAGAAGGTGAATCTACCCAATCTGCTATCCTATTAGCTCACAGATGGGAAATTAATTGGCTACACCTTTTTTCTTCTTCAGTTCTGAGATTCCTTTGAAGTTCAGTGGGGGAAGAGGAGGAGAGCAGGGGAAGCAGGGGAATGACAGAGCTGAGGATCAAGTCTCCTTTCACATGTGCCTTGTTCTCGGGTGCCTGAGCCAAGCACTAGCAATTTCAGGCAGTTCCATCATTTATATAATGAGATTTTCTGCTAAATCATTTAATTTTGAGCACACTGAGTCTCCTTAAAGGTCTTTCACATAGTGTAGGAGATAATTAAATACCTCTTACATGGCAGTTAAATTTGGGGAGAAAGAAAAGAGATCAAATGGATAATTTTAAACCAAGTGCATGTTTAACTGTTTAATTCAGTGATTGTTCTCTGATTATATGGGCAGCTCTAAGTTTGAGAAAGCATTTTTCCACATGACATTTAAAAAGCTTACTTGTGAGCCAGGTGGTGGTGGTGCACTCATTTAATCCCAGCACTTGGGAGGCAGAGGCAGGTGGATCTCTGTGTGTTCTGGCCAACCTGGTCTACAAGAGTTAGTTCTAGAACAGGCTCCAAAACTACAGAGAAACCCGGTCTTGAAAAACCCAAACCAAACCAAACCAAACCAAACCAAAAAGCTGAACTTGTGTTCTGGACAGGAGAAAAGAGAGCGACAACCATGTATTACAGCCTTCAAGCAGAAATAAGTTCACTCTTGTGAACTCATATAAAGTCACACAGACACTCCTCACAAGCAATCATGCCTACTTTTAGTTTATAATCACACAGGCTCATGTGTTTACATGTATGTACACTCTTGTATTACTGTGTAACTCCATTCAATGCAACAATAACGTGCAGGATACTGCCACGTACTGAGAGCTTGTCCGGCATTCAGCGAAGGTTTTGGGTTTGGGAACTGAGATGGACACTGAGGTGGACTGTCCTTTGGGTAAAAGTCTTGCTAGAAGGACAGTTAAGGCCACAGACAGCAGTATGGTCGGGCTCTGAGGAGAGTTCAGGCCTGCACGGTAGAGTGCTGGACCCTCGTTATACAGGTGAGGGATTCTGTTACCCTGGGGCCTGTCTGTAGAGTCAGCTATGGGGGTGCAATTTAGGGGCAAGAACCTAGAATAAGTTACTTTGGTTCTAGGGACCAAATTACTTTAGTTTCAGGAATTGTTATGGAAGAGCATTTACAAAATGGCATGGTCGTGACGGACACTACTCATGGCAGATGGGGCTTTAAACCCACAGTGGCAAGTAGGTGACATTTGTTGTCAGTGTTGGGTTCAAGTCCTCTACCCTGCATGCCAGTTTTTGTTCATCTTACCTGAAGGATCTTATCCCCGGGCTGTAGTAGGTTGGATGCTGGTCCATCAGGCTGAACCCTAGTAACAAAGATACCCTATAAGTCAGAAGTGATATAGGTTAGGAGTTTATCCCCAACAAGTAGGTGCACTTAAATACATTTCCATTCATACAGAAAACAGTAAAAACAGCTTTTAAAAAAATCACAATTTACACAAGTAAGCTTTACAAGGGTTAGTTATAGTATTTAACTACAACTGCTCTACAGTCAAGTCTAAGAAAAACCACATTTAGGATGAAGATTATCCTGTCTTTTATAAAGTACAATTGCAGTTTATATATCAACCTCACAGCCATGAATAGAAATGCCTTTTTGCATAAATTCTGAATTTGTATAAAGGCTGTAGTCCCAGTAATCAGGAGGCTGAGGCAGGAGGATTGATGTGAATTTGAGACAAGTAGGGCTACATAGTGAGTTCCAGGCAGTCTGGGGTGCAGGTAAGACATTGTCTCAATAGTGAGCAAGCAAACCAACAAACTAATAAAAGATGAATCAAACCAACTAACTAAGCAAACAAAGCCCTCAACCAAAGGAAAAACAGCTTTGTCAAATTTAGCTGTAAAATGGAATATTTTGGTGGAAAAGACAGGAGGATGAAATGCAGTGCCAGCTTCTCTGATCACAGCAGGCACCTGCGTTGTGATGACAAACACAGACCCTGCAGTCATCCTCTCCTCGGTCTGGCGGCTTGCATGTACCATCCACCCAGGGGACTGCTACTGAGCTTAGTTAGCACCCTTTGGAACCCTCCCTCTTTCCTACTGTGCTGTGACAGGCAGAATGACGGTATTGTCTCGAACAAGCCACTATGTCTCTGGTTGCCTCCAGAGACTGCCACTCAGGTGACCCCGATCGCCTCTATTCAGCTTTCCATGCTGCGACAGTTTGATAAGGTTTGCGTAAATCCAAACCACAGGAGCCAAGTTATATATCCACATCCACAATACTGGGGACCTCACAGCACACTGGCTGCTTGGAGACGTGAGGTTGGCATCTGTGACATGCTTAATATCAGAAGCAGCATCCTGACTGCAGGGTTCAATCACCGTTCTGTGGATTTGCTATCAAGCTGACTTTTACGGTGGCCTGAGCTTTCTGAGGCCTTTATTGCTTTTTTCCTAAAGCTTTGCTATTTATTTCCAGTCAATACATTTCATGGACTAAGATGCTTCTATTGCCATAGCTCCCTTCTCTCTGTGTGTTCAATTCCCAGCACATGGCCATGTTAAGGAAAGCAGTGATCCATGAGGGTGTCTTGTGATACCAGTTTTGTATTTGTATTTGTGTGCTGTTGCCCTAAGACTGCCTCAGTTCTCCGCTGCTTGGAAAAGACTCTAAATAAATCCAAGCCAATCTGAGCCTCCGTGACAGTAGGATCGATTGGAGATAAAGACAGTGACAACGTGTCATCTTTCAACAAGTCCCTTTGTTCTGAGACTTGAGAGAGTATTTTGACAGCGGGGAGTCAACAGACTTTTGTATTAAAGATTACATGAATAATATTCCTTCTGGTAAAAAAAAATCATATCACCTAAGGTTTTGGAACACAGCAAGCCATTTAGTTGGTGCTTTAGCAACTCGGAGGTGTGCTGGGGGGATTTGGGCATGCTCAGATCCTGACATGTGAGGGGACATGAAGATATGCCGCAAACTATCAAACAATACATCGGAAAGTACACTAATATCCCGGCATCTGAAGCTACAGCCACACGCATCTCACCTCAGGAAGGGACCCTTCCCCATCACCCCACATCTCTTCTGTATTGAACAATGTGTATTTGACTTTTTACTGCAGCTATAACAAATCACCACAGATTCAGTGACTTAAAACACTGCCAAACTGATGACCTCACAGTGTTGGAGTTCTGACCTGGTTGTCATGGTGCCAGAGTGAAGGCGCCGGTAGAACTGTATACTTCGAAGGGTCCTCTTGTTGAGAATTCACTTTCTCATCCTTTCTAGAACAGCTTCTAGGGATGTGCAGACTCTTGGCTGATGGCCTCCTCCTTGCTCCTTTCTTCAAAGACAGCACAGACCATCTCTTCCTCCCACCTCAGCCAGGGGATATTTCCCACCTCCAAGGACCCACCTGGATAATCTAGGGTAGTCCTAGGTCAAGGTTCATAGCAATTACATATTCAAAGTCCCTTTTGCTATGTAACATAATGGGTTCTGGAAATTAGAATGTGCTCACATTTGGGGAATTCTGTCTGGCGTACTGTAGGTATAGCCAACACTGCTCTGGCATTAGTCTTCTGTGTGTAACGTTTAAAAACCGGCAAGTCCATTTTTAGATACAGAATGTTTCTTCATTAGTGAAATGTATATGAAATAGCACAAAGAGAGAGAGATGTCTTAAGTGGGTGGATGCATATAGAACACACGGGACAGTAGAGAATTCCATAGATGATCAATAACTAATACTATAGTTTTTGAAAGTCTTAAGGCTGAGCTACATTTGAACATCTTTTATCCAGCAAAGCCCACTTTGAGATCATTCCTAGATTTGCTGGCCAAAAGTTATTCCTCTCAGCGAGCATATTAAAGGCCAACATTTGCCATCTTTACTTGAAGCCCACAGGTAAAGGGATTAGCTTCTCTTACACTGGAAAGGAGTGCTGGAAACTTCTTCTTGCCTCATCTGTGGACTCCTTGTGGTGTCTCATTGTGACAATGGCTTCAATCACTGGCTATTGGCCATAAAGGACCTAGATTCCATCTGGGAAGCATTCCAGTTCTTGACGGTTTCCGAAGATCTTTTCATCGTTGTTCCAAGACAGAATCGTCAGCTCTTCATATGCCTGGCAGACTCTTCTCTAGTTTATGGCATCTCTGACTACGTTTGACTAATGTTTCTCACCTAGTGACTTCTCTGTGGTACCTTAGTGACTCAGACGCATGGTTTAGCTTGGTACTCCTCCTAGATGCGAAATGATGTCTCAGAGCAGAGCAACACCATGGGTGCTATAAAGTTCTTTCCAAAGACAGAATCCTTGTTCTTTGTAGATATTAATATTTGGGTGCATGTGATATTTACTTAGATCGCAAAGAGTCATGTATCAGAGACCACTATAGATGTTTGACATTGCTAATCCTGTTAGGGCCCGCTGGCTGCTCTACTTGACATGACCTGTTGTCATATAGTTTTAATTATGTGTGTGTGTATGTATCTGAATGCAGTATGTTCACATGAGTTCAAGAGTTCTCAGAGGCTTGGAGTATTAGATCTTCCTGAAGCTTGAGTTGCAGGTGATTGTGAGCCACCTGATATGGAAGCTGGGACCTGAACTTGGGTCCTCTGCAAGCAGTATGTGATCTTAATCGCTAAGACATCTTTCCAGCCTCTACATTTCTGTCCTGTATTAAAATGTGTCTATTTGCAAGTTATATGATCTTCAAGAAGCATCCATAAACAGGTTTATGAAAGCATTTGCTTTCTACAAATACTTTTACAAAACGGTTGAGTTGAGATTTCTCAGTGTTAAGATCTGACCTATTCTGGTTATCTAGCCTCTGAATACCATCCAAGGAGTTACCAAGTTAAGTCTGCAAGGCCAGCACTTCACATTGTAACTTTGAGGAGAAAGGAACTTTATATGGTTTTCTTAATGATGAAGGTGAATGACTGTGACAATCTCAGCTATTGTCAACATAGACACAAAAATAGAACTAGCCTTAAGGTACCTGCAACCTCAATGCATGAAATACCTCTTTTTAAAATTCCCTAAAGTATTACATTTAGTTACTACTTGGAAATGGTTTCTAAGAAGGTCATATCACAAGTAAAAATTATATATGTTACAATTCAGAATATTTCATTTTTACATCAAATATTTTAGAATATAGTCTTTCACGTATTCCTGTAAGTATGAAAATTCAGAGAGAGTTTCCAGAGGGAAAAGGACTCGTTAAAGAAGCAAACAGAACTGGATGTGCCATAGTGTTTCAGGGGACACTCCTTTTTCTCCAGAGAAGGATTAAGTACTTGCTTCCTCCATGAAGCAGGCGACCTAGATTTACTTATATCAAGGCTTCTAGAAGCAATGGTAGATCACTCTGCAGTACAGCCTCTGTAATGGCTATAATGAACAGTCCAAAAACAAAGACATCATGATATTGTGTGATGATGAACTCAAAGTTTAATTGTTATGTGTCAGGTCTTAGACTTTGAACAACCTGCTGCCTCAGTAACAGAAGAATTTATGTGGAGCACGAAAGGAAATTTGTTTCAAGGCCACTAGAAACTAAGAAGAGAGGATGCCAAGATAGGGGATGGAAAAAAAGGAAAGGGACGAGAAAGAAGGAAGGTCACCAGCAGCTGAATAGGGTGCTTCTCCCAAACGGCGAATTTTAAAACTCATAAAAGGTTGTGATGGGAACCAGCGTGATGGCTCAGCTTGTGAAGGTGTCTGCCATCAGGTCCACAACCTGAGTTTGATTCCCTAGACTCACATGGTAGAAGCAGAGAACCAACTTCTAAGATTGTTCTCTGACCTCAGTGTGTGTGTCACAGTGCACACACACTTGTGCAGGTGCATAGATACACACACAACAAATAAACAAATAAACATAATAATAATAATAATAATAATAATAAAAGACTGGCGATTAATCTTTGATGTAAAATTGACTGCAATGAGAATCATTTGGAGACACACCCCTAGGCCTGTCTGTGAGAGTGTTTCCAGAGAGGTTAACTGAGAAAGCAAGACTCTAAATGTGGGTAGCACCATTCCACAAGCAGGGGTCAGTTCCAGAAAGAATAAAAAGAAAAGATAAGAAAAGAAAAGAAAAAAGTAGGAAGCTAGCCAAATGCCAGAATTCATCTCTCATTGCTTCCTGACTAAAGATGCAATATGATCACGAACCTCACTCTCTCTCTCTCTGCCACACGAGATGGGGCTCTCAAACTCGGAGCTAGAACCAGCCCTCTCCGACATAGCATGACCACTGAGAAAATACCAGGGGAAACTGTTTTCAGCTCAAAAATTTCACTAAGTAATACACAGCAGAGAAAACATCCCTTCGAGCCTCTCAGGCGATTATCTGTGAAACGGCAATGGGATTCCTGGAACAATTGCTAAAATTAAAAACATAATCATACAACTGTCAAAACCAGCTGCAGTTTCAGCTCTTATATTCCCAAAAGACCATAGTCTAGGGAATATTCTACGAGCCCGTCTGTCATTTCTAAAAGCAGCCTCAGAGAAAAATTGAATAAGTTGCTTATATTGCGGTGCTCTCAAGAAGTCAGAAGCATTTATTTTTATTTGTGCACTAAAAGGTTTTTAGAATGAGACGACTCCAAAGACCAGACTGCACGTGTCTCTTCTCCCAGGATAGGAAAATAGTAAATTGTACAATTTTAGTTTGAATCTCTGTCATACATTTTCTAGGTGTCTAAAGTAATTCTCCTTTCTGGTCATCTTCATAATAGTTGCTTCTCTTATTGCTATGACACAATATCTAATAGGAGCTACGTCTGGCCCAGATCTCTGACTTCTAGGGAGATGGGGTAGGGGTGGCACCCACTAGTGTTACTGTGTTACTCTTTGAGTCCTGCACAGCTGATGTGTGCTACGAAATCTTGGCAGTAGTAGAAATGTGGACTGCTTAGCTTTGCACAGGTTACTGATTCTGTCTAAGCCTCTAATTGTTCCTCAAACTACAAAAGACAGGAGAGAAATAGAGGTGACTGTGGCTTCTCCTCTAAGCTCTTCCTAAAATAGTGGTGCTGTGTAGGCTCCACCTATCACCCCTGTAGGCTCCCTCAAAGCCCCGTTAATGTGCTATTTTCAGACCACATGCATCATTTCAAAATCATGAACCGGAAAGTGATGAATTTAGTTAAATTTTCTTTTAACTTAACTTAAATTTTTGGTGGTGAGAAAATATTTTTCATAAGTTATATAAAAATCAAGTCATGTTTCTTGTAGGTTTAATAATGTTTGAACAGCTTATGCATTGCTGTGTAGTGAGACCATTCTAGAGATATTTCTTAGACGTGACATTGAAATCAAGAGGTCAAAATGTCTGGCGACAATTATCCCCTAGACACTGCAGTTCAGAATCCCTCGTGCTCTTGGGTGAAGGGGGCTCTCAACAGAATGTTTGAGAGTGCAATTTTCTCTCTTCTTTTTCACTTCTAGTCTATATTTGCATGCTGTTTTGGGGACAGGGTCTGTTTTATCCACAGCCGGACTCAAACCTACTACATAGCTGAGGGTGACCTTGAGCTTTTGACCCACCAACCTTTACTTCCCACATTTTGGGATTCCAGGTGTACACCACCACAACAGATTTAGGCAGCGTTGAAAACAGAGCTCAGGACAAGCATGCTAGGCAAGCATTCTACCAACTAATGTTCTCATCACATCTCTAGCTCCACATCCTTTAGTATATGAAATTTTGTAGTGACTGTTTTCACTTACTACATGTACAGATTTTCCTAAAAGTTATAGGTCAAAGAAAAAAGAGCCCTCTGGCTTACACATCTAGGACTGGGAATTTGTCTGAAGGATCACCAGTCAGGTCAGGTACATGTCCTGGCTCTGGTAAGCCAATGGGTGCAGCTCATACCCAATAGAACCCACAGAAGCTTCAGCAAAAGTGGTTCTTGAGCCACTAGTCCTACAGATTTGCACTCAGTTAGGAATCTGAGGTGGTCACCTTCAGGGCGCTGAACCTAACCATCTGACCCAGTGTAATTTATAGATTTGTGTGTCTTTCCTGTCATAAGGAGACCGTTTCCCAAGCAGTGGCTTCAGTGAGAAATGCCCTGCAAAGGCTCATAGGCTTCAACACTGGTTGCTAGTGGAACCTTTCCATCCTAGAGTTTAGGAGGTGGAGCATTGCTGGAGAAGGTGAAGGAGAGGGGATGAGAGGGCAGCCTTGAGATCTTACAGTTTGTCCCCACTTTCTTGTTCACCCTATTTCCTTATCTCCATGCAGTGTGACCTGCTGGTTTCCCATGGCACTACCTGCCCTGCCGTGATGGCCTACAACCCCCTGGAACTGTAAGTCAAAAATAAACAATTACTTCCTTAAATTGCTTGGCCAGGATATTTTTAGTTACAGGAAAGGAAACCAAATCACCAAATCTAGGAAATAGACCTAATTAGCCATTCTCAGTCGAGTAGAGGAGGTCCATAGCAAAGAAGAAAATTAAAAATTAGACAAGGATTTCTTTTCCCACTCACCATTTAACTCAACACAAAAGGAGTTGATTATTAATGTCCTTATTGGTGAAATAACAGTGACAAAGAATCTAATCTGAGTTTGATAGAGATTTCACAGTTCTTTATATTAGTCTCTAAGAGCTTGTACAAGCATGTGCTTTACTGACATCATAAAGGTGACGGTATGTACGTGTATAATTTGGTATTTTGCATTTATTGTTGCTTAGGTATTGTTGCTTAGTTTAATCTTAGATTTATTTTAAACTTATATACAATTTACAAATATTTGAAATAAAAATAACTGTATTGGTTAGCTGTTGAGTATATTTCTAGGACTTTATGTTGAATTAATGTAAATCATTTCAGGAAAAATGAAAAATGTCATGTTAAAGGTGATGTCCTTAAGATCTTTCCTTCTTTTCCTTTTTTAAACTCTCTCTTTTTCACATTTATTAACTTATTCATTGTGCATGACTTGTGAATTACCACAGTGTGTATAGTGCACATGGAAGTCACAGGACAACTTGTGAGAGCTGGTTTTCTCCTTCTCCTGTGTGGGTTCTGGGGACTGAACTCAGGTCATCAGACAGAGGCAAGCGTCTTTGACCACTAAGCCATCTTATTGGCTCCCGAGAGCTTTTTGATGAATTGGGGCAAAGCCACAAACAGTAAGAATGTATTTGGTGTTCACTTGGCTCGTATTTGGTTTTCATTAAAGTTCACACTTGGTTTTAAGAAAATTCCCAGGGTGTTTGCTCCAGAAGTAGGTTCCTTCCTATAAATACTTGGTTTTACAAACTGCTCTTGTCTTTCTGTTTTTTTTTTCTGGGGGAGGGGGCTCAAAAATATATACCTCAATAAAAACAATAGAACAAATAAACAAAAGAATCTCGTTGACAACATCTTGGTAGAGATCTATCCCGACTCCCTTTCCTGACCAGTGGCCTCCCCTGCAGGTTCTACCGGAAGTTCCTGAGGGTTAGAAAACCACCCTTGGCCTGCAATCTCCCTTTCGGAAAATGTGTGAAAGTTGCACCCTTCTCTCTAGCGATGCCTGACGCTCAGGACAGACTGACTGCTCTGGGGCTATAGTGCTGGATCTGCGACAGCCCTCAGAGCAGCCTGTGGGACCAGAATCTACCGACACATTTTCCTTCCCCAACCTCCCTGCTTCCTCAATTCCTGACAGATTCCACCCAAGTTGACAAAGATCCCCATCTCAGACTCTGACAGACAAACACACGCTGCAAGGTTCAGTATGGCACCCAGACGTTGATTCCCAGTGACTCTTCGAAGTCAGGATCAGGAGACAAAACACTAGCTCCCCTAGCACAGAACTTCAGGGCAAAATGAGGGAAAACAGAGCATATGAATATCTTGTGCATATTGCAAATATTATTTGAATAAAATGTTAATGTTGCCGTATGCAGAGAACTGACCATGATTACTTTCTATTCATTCATTATGTTCTAGGTTTAGTGATAAGGCTTCATAATTGTTCCAAATATTCTACATTGTTTAATGTCTTTTTAAGTAGGAGGCCTGAACATTATGAGTTTCCTGAACACAGCTGAAAATGGGGTCACTCTATAAAGAGTGTGGTGGAGTCTGCACACCTCCTATGCTCAGGCTCTCAGCAGCTCCCCTTTCTGGGGGCAGATGTCATTTCTTAGAGTTTTATAAGACATGATTTATGAGTGGCTTTAAAGCGTGTTTCTGTTTTGATAGTAAATATCTGACATTTTTCAATGAATAGAAACAAACTTGAAAGTGAAGCCTGTAAATCCTTTGCCATTCTATTTTTAGGCTGATTTTGTTCCATGCTAGCTAGCCAGTGTGGGGCATCGGAGAGAAGGTTAATAATGTGTCATTGGTAGCACAGCTGAACATAAAAATCCTTGGTGGTGGAGTTTGAGACAGGGTCTTGCCATGTAGCCCAGGCTGGCCTCAAATTCAATATGTACCCTAAGCTGTCTGGACTTGAGCTTGTAAAGACTCCCCTGCCTCAGGATCCTGAGTACTGCAGTTACAGTGTGCACCACCACATCCAACTAAAATGCTATTTAAAAAAATATTTATTTTAAAAAGAGTTTTACTTGTATGAGTGCTTTGTCCGAATATGCGAATGTGTCCAACATGCATGCAGTGTTTGTGGAGGCCAGGAGAGGGTGCTGGATCCCCGGGACTGAAGCTACAGGTGGCTGTGAGTTGGGAACTAAGCTTGGTTCTATGCAAAAGCAGCCAGTGCTCTAAATGCTGAATAATCTCTCTAAGACCCTAATATGCTACTTTTTAGCCACCTTTTTTCTTTTTATCTGCACGCCTTTTTATGTTTTCCCAAGAACTGAGACTGCTCCGAGTGATGTTGGTTGTTTTCCTAAGTCAGAATCTACATGTTCTTAATGTTTAAGTGTGTAGATATGGACATTTTCCAAAAGGTTAACAGGCATCACTTGCTCTTTAGGAAAGCTTGACAGGAGTCACACCCACAGGAATCCTATTGATCGTAAAGACACTTTCTGCCAAGAGCGTCAGGGCTTCCCACCTAGTATTGAGACACTGAAGGAAATGGGCAATAATTCACTTTTTATTAAAATAAAATCCTCATGTTTAATTTTACTGTCCTGAAATAACCTCAAGTTGCAATGGGATGAGACGTAACTGGGAGCACTCATTGTGTTGTGAAGAACACACGCTTAACACTCCTCTTAAAGAATCCGGGTTTACACATGAAATACTGTCTGTTTCAACCCCTTTCTAATAAATGCCATCCAAAATTGAATTAATAAGCACGAAGAAATCTATCTCTCCCTCTTCATCATTCCTTTCAACTTAACTGATAGCGTCTCCAAAACCATTCCATAATCACTTCGTCTTGAAGTAGAAGTGCAATAGATATGTAAATTATATTACAAAATGAATTTATGAATCCCGACAATAAATCATATCTATCCAGCACTTATACAAAGGGAAGAGAGGAACTTGTTCTGTGTGGATGAATATTTATGTAAGTATAAATCACATGTGATGAAAAGCTCCAGACAAATATTTTGCTGCTTGTGTTTTTCATATCCACGAAGAGACGAGAAACACACGGACTCTGGTTTTTCCTTTCAGAATTTAAAAGCATACATTTGTGATTTATAAACCTTTGTTTATGAATCATCCAATAACATGAGGGTAAGAAAAATATTTTTGTGTGTGTGTGCGTGTATGTCTTGCCACAGATGTCAAGGTATTGATGTCCTGGGGCAAAGGTGTCTGAAAAATGTTCAGTTTTGTGCCTACCTTCCTTTTTTTTTTAATATTGACCTTATGAAAACCTTAACTCAATGCAATGCCAGTATCTACACAAAAGAAAAAGCATTATTGCTTCCAGGAATGGAAGATAGGGTGGGAGAGGCTGGAGCCCTGCTTCAGCTCATCTTGGCATCTAGAAGCAATCATTTGAAAATAACTAGATGACAACCCTGAGACTCTATGACATTTACTTAAAGTTCATTGGTGACTGCTTTATATTTTTCAACATTCTTCCCAGGGCTTGAACTTTTGCCTGTATCAAATTAAAACAAACAAACAAACAAATAAACAAGGATTCATTTCTCCCATCACATTTGAGGTGACATTCAGATTTTCCAAGGTGGAAAAGTGGCTGAACTCCATGGTGTTGGCCTAGCTTTGGCATCTGAGGAACTGTGGAGAGGAACTGCGGCTCCCTAGGGGTATGGCTGTCTCCTCCCGTAAGCCTCTGTGGGCAGCCTGGGTCTACAACAAAGGTCTCCTGTCAGCCAGTGACCAGATCTCAGTGCATGTTTCCCTGAAAAGACATTAAATTCTAGGCAGTTAGTCCTCTCAGCAAATCGAGCAAGGAATAAGTTAGTCCCTAGATGATGAGCTTTGAATGTTTCATCAGATCTTTCAAAGGACCTTGGGTTGCTTTATGAAGGATTGCAAAGCCTGGCATCATTTGTCTATTACTCTGGTGCTCTGTTTCTCAGTCTCTAGAGGAACTCACAGTGGGAAATTCCTTGGATTTCGCAGTCAAGAATCAGTGTGAGTGTTTTAATACAAGCATAGCGAGTTTCTTTCCTTGACAGAATCGCCACTGCAAGGACACCTCAGCGCACGAGCTACAGAACTGATCAGCAGTCCTCCATCTACTGGAGGTTCCTGATTACTGAGGTTCAGCGGAGGAGGCATGCCAACTTCCACGGCTTTGTTGAAGCAAATGTAAGGATTTTGACTAATTAGAGGATCTATAATACTCTCAATATTAGAAGATCGCACGCGTTTCAATGCCGCGGGACTCAAGCTCATCACACGATCTGCCGCTAAGTAGCATCTGCAGTTGGAAGGGTGTGTTAGAGCTTAAAAGGAAAAGACTTGGAGTCAGATCAATTCGGTTTCAGGTTTTGTCTGTCACGGATTAGCTAAACGACCTCTGGGACTCAGTAACATGGTGATGACAATTGTACCTGGTGCCAAAATGATCACACGAGGTTACACACAAAATAAGCTTCCTACAGTGCCTGGCACATGATTGTTAATAAATAATATTTGTTTTTTTACTGAATTATCATTAGATTTATTGAGCTGAAATCTTTCATCTATATGCCATCTTGCTACGGTGACAGCAGCGTTTCTCTCTGATGATAAGCTGGACCACAATTTCTATCCCCTTAACTGAGAGGGAAGAGGTGCGCATCATAAAAGGCCATTCACACTCTGTATCCCACCACTTTCTCCTTACAAATACATAAAGTAGTTTTTCCAAAGTTTTGTGTTGACTTTTTTTAATATACACTAAATATTGTTTTGACAAATAGTGTTAGCTGCAGAGCTAATCACACTGATTCCTTTATCCCAAGGGACCACATTTGCTCAGGATGGCCTTGGGTCTTGGAGGGAAGTCAACTTTGCTTCAGATGCTGCTCCAAACACTCCAGTCCGGTATGAAATGGCTTGTTTTGTGAGACTTAATCCCAAGTCCATCTAAAGGCTAGGTGAACGTCTGGACTTGTCTGAGGTGATTACTGCAGGAATCTCATACAAGTCAGAACTTAGCTGACAACTTCTGTGCCCTGAGCAGCTCAGTTCCCGTTTGCTAGCCTATTCCTGCCTTCTGTTTGGGGACTCCTCCATGCTCTCTCTGCTTCTTACCCGTGTGGACATTCCTTCACACTCATCAGTCTTTGGAACTGACTGCAACAGCATCGATAATACCGAACACAGTGAGATAAATTTAGTGCTAACTGTAGCATACAAACTCCTCAGTGCCTTCAAGACTTCAGATGGTCAAAGATTCTCAGCAGTCAAGAGTTTAAAGCTCCATGAACAACAAACTTAGCAACACAGCCTGTATCCATGAATATAGCTAACGTATGATTTGTTCACTGGGAGGGAGCATGCATTACCCTGCAGACTAGAGTCTCTATGACGTGTCTACTTCAGACTCAGGCAGTATCTGTTGAATTTAAATTGCTACTTAATTTGGTACCTTTCTTCTCCAGCTGTGAATTAGTCCACTCATGAAAAGGTAATTTCTTTTCTAACATGGTAGAAAAGAATATGTTAGTGTATTTTCATCATCCATTCACTATTAGTTTTTAGAGGTAAGTATAAGTCCCTCCTCCCTGTGTGTGTGTGTATGTGTGTGTGTGTGTATGTGTGTGTGTGTGTGTGTGTGTATGTGCATGTTTGAGCAGCATATACATCTGAGATGTATATGTGTGGATGCGTGCATGAAGGCTAGATGTCATTCATCCCTCATGCAGTCCACCATCTTTTGTTGAGATGGGGTCTTTCTTGGCCCGCAGCTTCCAAATGAGCTATGGTAACTGGCTATAAGCTCTGGATTTCTGTCTGCCTCCCCTTCCCCAGTGCTGGGATTAGAAAAATGTGCTGCTGAACCCAGCTTTGAAAATGTGCATTCTGGGACTTGAACTTAGGTCGCCATGATTTCAAGACAAGCACTTTATCCATGTCTTCCCCTCAAGCCCTGGGTTTTATTCTGAGTCATGTGCAGTCTCTATCAGCATGGAGCATGAGGCTGAGTAAAGTAAACCAGGTTATGCAATATGGAACTCTCCCCCAGGGAGCAGACTAAATTCCTGTGTAAATTGTTGGCATCAACATCTTTAGACCATTTGGATGTTGTTAATCAGGAATCCATTACAAGTTTAGATTTCCAAGGAAAGTATTACTAACTTGAACAGTGTTCTGTAGATTTGAAATCCTGGCCACTTCCATCAGTTCTGCAATAACAGAAATGCATGATTTAGACTGCAAAATGGTTTGCAGTGTAATCAGGCAAAGAAAAGTACTTTCAAGGAAGAATCCTTCAACAGCCGCATGAAACAATTCAAACTCTCTATCTGCGACATTTAACCAAAAGAGTTATAAGATCACAGACACAGTTGTGTCTCAGTAAAGCCACCCAAACAATAATCAAATGAATGCATATTAGAGTTTTTTAGGCACCACGGTGGAAGAAAATGACGCTGAAGGCTAAGTTCTCAGGCTTTGCACTTGGAGACAGCAGACATGAAACATTATTCTAACCCCCTATTCAGTAATGAGTTTATTCTTAATTTAAAAACATTATCTTCTATCTTCCAAAAGTAGGGTGAAAAATTTTCTGTGCCAAAAGAAAGGAGGGGAGCACATCTCTTGAATGGCAGCCACCTGAAGGATGATTAGGGAGTCATCTCAGGGAAAGGACATGAGGTCAAAGGCAAGAAGAGTGACCAGCCACACAGCTACTGTCAAAGGTGCCAGGAAGTCCACTGGGGAAAGGCCTCTGGAATAAATGGTGCTGAGTTAACTGGGCATCACACATAGAATGTGAAACTAGGCCCAGTATCTTTCACTGTGCACAGAGGTAAATTAAAAGTGGACCAAAGACCTTAATTTAAGAACTGAAACTTTGAAATAGTGGGAACACAGTGGAAACTCTTCCGATGGACACTGGTGAGATCCTTCTGGGTAGGGCTTCAATCGCAGAGGAGACAGAACTGAGGAATGACAAGTGATGTCACACGAAATTTAAAGCTTCTTCACAGGAGAGGCAATACCAAGTGAGAGGAGACATCCTTTAGAACAGAGCAAGTCTTTGCCAACACCTCTGACAGAGGTTTAATATCCACATATACAAAGACCTGAAAATTAAACATCCCCTCAGCAAGGAATCCACCAGGAAAGTCAAGATAGAGATTCCTTTAAAAAGCAAAACCCAAATCAGAGCTACCTCATGACTCAGCTGTATCACATCTGGAACTACATCTAAAGGCCTATTAGCACAACACAGAGATATTTGCACACATATATTCTCGATGGCATTTTTCACAGTAACATTGTGAATCAGCCCAGTTGTCCACTGACAGATGATGCACAGATCTCTCCCCACCCCCATAATAGAGATTTATTTATTCAGCTGTAAAGAATTAAATCATGTCATTTGCAGGAAAGTTGATGGAACTGGAGATCACATAAAGGAATAAGAGTCAGAAAGACAAACATGTACATGCTTTCTCATATGTATAACCTCAAGTTATATGTTTTTCATACACATAATGTGTATGTATGATACAAAAATTGAATGGGAGTATTTGGGAAGAACAAGGGAACAACCAGGGTGGGAAGGGGAACCAGGAGAGTGATATAGAAATTCATCTCTTTATATAACAACTGTACACCAAAAAAGAATTAAAAAGAGAGGATCAAGATGAATAAGACATGAGAGCATGGAATTTCAATAATGCATCATACACGTATCTGATAATTTGAAATTTTGTTGTTAATTTACCAAATTAAATAAGAGGTTGCCCTAACTACATCATCAACTACTTTAACTTTATAAGTCAGCATCATATCAAAAATGTCAATACAGGTGGATCAGTGTCTTCAGTGCTGTACTCCTGCTCAAGTTCAGGCCTTCATGGAGGTCGCTGCTCCAGCTCGCTGGCCAAGGGTCTTTCCACTTAGAGTGACTGGAAACTGATATACATCTTTCCTGATACACATCACCATGTCAACAATTCTCTCCAACCTTTTGTACCTTCTCTAGCATGGAGGGAGTATGGTGGCTGAGAAGTTTAGAAAAATATGGGATGAAGGTCCTGTTTCAGGCTTTAGAAATAGCCATATAGGAACAGTCAGTGTGTGTGTGTGTGTGTGTGTGTGTTTGTATGTGTGTTGTGTGTATGTTTCTTGTGTGGGGGCAACATTTGTGTACATGTACCTGTTAGGCTGGTTGACTTTGGGTTTCTTCCTTAATCACCTCACTTTAGGTATTAATTCAGGGTCTCAGCCTCGAACCAGGAGTTTTCAAATTCAGCTCCCAGTAGCAGTTTGCTCTAGGTTAACTTGTCTCTGCCTTTTGCACTGGGGATTACAGACTAGCTGTGATGCTTACTGGCTTTTATGTGGGCGCTGGGAATCCAAACTCTGGACTACAGGCTTGCCAGGCTAGTACTTTAACCACTGAGCTACCTCCTCTGTCCCGCATTCAAATTTTCTTCAGAAGTAGATTTTATTTTCAGAAAGTGTTCTGTGAGCTACTTCTGTAATAACAGTGAAATGAAAAGTCTAGACCTGATGTCACTTAAGGTAATTCAGTTTGGTGAGACCAAAGGTAGATTGTTTTAATTGTCAATGAATTCATCCACATTGGTTTCAATATAAGATTGTTAAGCACTAATAGTAGGGCAGGCTACATAGCTCAAGGTAGAAGGGTAGATGGTACGTCCTGGGGTCAGGCTGGCCTGCTGCGTGGCAAATGGAACTAGGAAGAGAACTCATTTAGCCAACGAGATGGGGATCTGCTTCTGCAAATGCAACTTTAATTTTCTTATAAATTTTGTGTTCCGTAATTTTTCATTTCCCAAATTTCTATTAATGAAACTGTCTTCGAGTCTGGTAGATCAGGGTCAGCTGCTGGCTGGCCCAAACACCTAGTCAAAGTGGGATCATTTTGTCACTATAAGAAAACATTTTCTTAAACAAGTGAGCAATTCACAAATAAGTCTTTGGAACATTTCTCTTATAAATTGCTTAGATAGATTTCTTTACCACACACAACTGTAAAGTCAAAACAAAGAGGTAAAAAATAACTCCATGAAAACCAACTATGAGAATGGTACCCCAAACCCCTTTCTTTTTGAATAGGCTATTTGTTCTTCCTACTCCATTTCTGGGAAGCACTATGCTGGATTTGTTTTTCCCTGTACAGATGAGTTTCTTTTCCTGACTGGCTTCATCGTTAGCTACATCAGCTCAGCACAACAAATAGTGAAAGACAGCATTTCGAAACTAAAATTGTCAACAGGGACTTCACTTCTTACCTTGTCAGAAGGTTTGAAAGGATTTCCTTGCCCACTAATTCCACCGCTGATACTAAATCCAAGCCCAGGGTTTTTTTCTATTCTCACACAGAACTAAGAAAGAAGATACGAAAAGTCAAACCAATTAGCCTTTACAAGTAAATGGTTCAAACAAGGTTTACAATTCACTCATATTTTTAGCGAGACCACGTTGATCTGGGGTAAACAACATAAACTTCACCGAAGGGGTAATGTCTCTCTATGTCTCCATATGTCAGGAACTGCCTTGAGAAGCCCAGGCCTCATGAGCACACTGGAGGTGAAGCAGTCTGTGCCACTCTACACAAATGTCTAGACTATGTCTAGACTACACACATGTCTAGACTATGTCTAGACTACACACATGTCTAGACTATGTCTAGACGTCTAGACTATGTCTAGACTAATTAGGAAAAATACAGAGAAGTGAGAGGAAGCAGAGACAGAAATTTAAATGCAGTCAGGGAGGACCCCTTTGAAAGGCATGGTTGTGTTACGCCAGTGGTATGGTTGTTAGGGTTTTTAGTTTGAGGAAAACAGGGGCTGAGTTTTGTAGCCAAAAAAAAAAATGAAAACCACACTGGCATNTAGCCAAAAAAAAAAAATGAAAACCACACTGGCATGTGCCTTGTATTTAAATAAACACACAATGGAAAACTTCCTAAGGGAGATGGACCTGTTGGCTGATTAAGCAAACTTATGCCTCTGGCTACCACTCATTCAGCCTCTGAACCGGGTTAAATGTGATTGCCCAAAGCACTTGCTATCCTTCTATTTTAAACACATGTCTAGTCTCTTCTCTTAGATGGTTCAAAGAAAACATGAATCACATTTTATACTTAACATACACTTGAGTTACCAGACATTGGATAAACTAATCTTCCTTAGTAGCAGCATCCTTAGTGGGCTGTTCTCATTCCTAAAATGCATCTAACTGTCTTTGGGTTCATGTGCAACACAGGAGCAAAAACCCACCCACTATTGCGGTTTTTAATTTCAATCCATCAGCGAATAATTTCTAAATTTCAAGTAAGTGCAGTTGCCAAGAGTACTTTTTCAGTCCGTTAAAAAATATGCTTCATTACAACTTTTCCTTCAACTGATCTAGACTTGTTGAAACTAGTTTTCACAGGGTAGCTGAAGGTAGTTTATAAGAGTCTGTAATTTACTTGTCTCGCAGCCTGTGAGTATGAATATAGAATAGCTTGATTCAGCTGGAGGGAATATTGTAGCTTTATTCTATGTAGCACTTTGTCTCTTGGCTTTTATTTATTAATTAAAAAATGACAAGAAAGCATCCCATGTAATTAAAATCTTTCCTTTTGTCACAGATGCATGCGTTTTCAAATGTCAAATTAAGCAAACTGAGTCACTCTAAAAAATCTAATAGCACATTTTCTCTAATTTATGGATTCTAGATTTTATATAGACACATAAGTTGTGTATGTAATATGAAATGAAGGTAGATGCAGAGCCATCTTTGGAAGGTACTTAACCTGTGGGTTGTGACCCCTTTGGGGCATTCAACCAATCCCTGCATAGGGGTCATCTAAGACCATCAAAGAACACAGATATTTACATTATTATTCATAATATTAGGAAAACTTCAGTTATGAAGTAGCAACAAAATAATTTTGTGGTTGGGGGTCACAACATGAGAAACTGTGTTAAACGGTTCCAGTACTAGGGTGACTGAGAACCACTGATCCAAGGGAAGAAGAGGAGTCATGGCAAGGTGGGAAAAGGGAAAAAGGAGTTAACACTGCAGGTATATTATATTCTTCTATGAAAATGTTCTAGTGAAACCCCAGAACTGTGTACAATGAAGTACATGAACACGCAATACTCACACATGCACACTCACACATACACATGGAAATTCACACAATACACACTCATGAATGTACACGTGGGCACACACACATGTATCTATCTGTACAACAACAAATCTGGTTCTATCTCTTGTGGAAGCAGACAGCATGGATGGTGTGCTTACTGACTTCCCTCGGGTCGCTATAGAACTGGGAACTATAGGACCAATTTCCTTTATGTAGAAAATTTCCAAGTAGATTCCAGTGAAGGAGTTGATTACATTCAATATGTATTACTGAAAATCTAGAATGTGCTGAAAAGCTAAGGAAAACCAGAGCGGCTGGTGCCAGGTCTGGGAAGAGCTGTCTCAATACATTTTTTAACGACAGACACAATAAAGGTGACACTTGCTTCATAAACGTGACAAACAGACTTCACTTGTGATTTCCCAGGATGATCATGTGTGTCAGAAAGATAGGGGTCTGAGGTCTCCTCAAGACCGTGGGAGGAAAAACTTCTCTTGTGGTGAGGTGTGTCACCTGCCTGCTGAGGCCCAAAGAGGAGAGAACCTCACAGGCAAGAGAGCCCGAAAGGATTTGGGATGCAATGATTTTGCAAAGGTCCCAAAAGTTAATAAATGACTTATTTAGTGAAAAATCAGTATTTCAATTTTCTCTTAAGGGACAAAATGAAATGTTTGTCTAAAGCACAGTGTCAGCTCAGTCAGCAGTGGGGCTGTGAGACTCAACCTGCCCCCTGCATGCTGCATGCTGCTTGACTGGACACTTCTGGACTGCGATGATATCACTGTAATTAGAACAGCGAGTCTTAGAGAAATCTGCTTCCAGAGCACAGAAGGCTAGGTGAAGACAAGCATCAAGAGACGCAGTGTCAACAAGAGACAGCTCTTAGAGATGAGGCAGGTGAGCAATCATCTAGAACTGAAGGGAGGGAGTGTGGAAAGTCAATGCTAAGGGTTTCCTTTCAAAGAGTGAGAAGGTTCTAAAATTATATCACAATGATGGACATCCAACCATATAAATATTAGTATAAAACTTGTCTACTTTAAATACTCCAGTTTGTAGGATGTAAATTATATCTATATTGTAACTAAAAACAACAAGATCATCATGATTGGAAGAAAACTCAGTGAGGCAGAGAAGGCAATGTGACCAGGAGCTAGACCCACACGGAGGTTATACTATTCTGTAATTGTGTGAGCAGGGGCTAGACCCCTGGAGACATGAAACTGTCCTGTAAAAAACTTATCCAGCCATCAAGGAAACCAATAAATAGTTTTAAATTGAGGAGTAACAGGGTATGGCTATCATTCTGAAAAGATAATTCTGGCAGAAGAACAGATCTGAGTGAGGTGCAGAGGAAAGAGTGCATTTAGGAAGTTTCAGAAGTAGTCAGAGTCGGGAGTGTGAGTGGTGAGGAAGGTGTGAAATTTAGGATGTTTCTGATAGAGGTGTTTTGATTGGAGGTGGGGTGAGAGAAAGGAGAACCAGACACTTGGTCGTAGAAGAACGATGAGTAGAAGGTCCTTGAATGGAATGTGGAAGTCTGGAAATAGAGAGGGATGCAAGAGAAAAATCAGGGGCAGAAAGTTAACAGTCCTTTCAACCATGATTGTCAAGCACTTGGAAAACTCTGGTGGAGAAAAAAGAAGACAGCTCAGCCAGCGTGTTCAGACAGCTGAAGTGCAGGAGGGAGGGTCAGGGCTGGGGATAGAGAGTTGAGAACCATCCACGACTGAATGCTGTCATTGAGGGGTGCTGATAGAAAGGCTGGATTCTGGGTCACTCCAGTACTTAGCAGCCAGGAGAAGCAGAGGTATAATCATCTCATGATGAAAGGTTGTGAGCTATTCTGGAAAAATGATTTCATGATACAGAGTGCCGCGAGAAGGTGATCTCAGACTTTTCTTTCCTTTGGCTGCTCTGTTATCAGCTGCTGGAAGTGCATGTGAGACTTCAGGGGAGGTTTTCAGCTGTTGGGCTGGCTGAAGAAAGCTATATCGTGTAGAATGACATAAGAAGAAAGGTTTGAAAAGTCTGTTAAACTACGTATGACATTGCAAAAGCTGCAAGGAAGTACCACCTCATTCTCATAAGAATAGTGGTTGTAAACAACAAACTAATAAATGGTGGTAGGAAGAGAGACGCTCTTGGGCCATGTGTGGGGATATAACTTATTATATTACAGAGATCAGAGTGAAGTCTCTGTCCTCTGATTTAGCTGTCCTGTCCCACTTCTTGGAAGATAGCCCAAGGAAGTTCACCCATCACACACCTTGCACACCCATGCTCACCACAGAGTTATGTCTGGATGGACAGACAAAGAAAGTAGGAGACTCACACTTACACACAGTGGAATGTTACTGGACTCTGCAGAATGGAACCCTGACATCTGCAGCAAGGTGGGTGGAACTAGACAACCCCATGCTAAGTGAAATAAGCCAGAAACAGGAAGATGAGCACAGCATTTTTTTTTCATATCTTGGAACTCTAAAACAATCCACATGAACACGGAACAGTGATTTCTAGAGGTTGGGTATTGGGAGGGTGAAGGGGGATAAAGGAGGCCATATTAGGTTAGTGAAGTGTGTGTCTGAACCCTGCTAATATATACAATTAGTATATGTAAGAAAAATACGGGGTGAAACATTTTCAGGACTCTCTTGTAGTTCTCAGTAAGTCCTTGTTTGCTTGCCCTCTGTGAGAAAATAAAAGAAAAATTCAGATTTTTTTAGATTAAAAGACAATTTAATTAAGATAACATACACCAAATGACTAAAAGGTATGTTACTTTTCTCAGACACCTTTATTTTTTGCTTATTTTCCCAAGACAGGGTTTCTCTGTTTAGTCCTGGGTGTCCTAGAGTATCCTCACTCTGTAGACCAGCCTGGCCTTGAACTCAGAGATCTGCCTGCGTCTGCCTCTTGAATGCTGGGATTAAAGGTGTGCACCACCACCACCACTGGTTCTCAGACACTTTTAGAGACATCTTATTGTGCCTCAAGCCACAATACAGAATACAAAAACTCACAAAAACAGATCCTGATTCCAGGTCGAGTTCTAAGCTGCTATGTTGTCATAGTCAAGGAGCCTTGTTACTCTTAGCCTTATTCAATAACATAGATGCTGGTAACCTGGTTCACAGAACCGTTAGTTAAACTGTACTGGTGAATTCCTGAGGGGTTTTGGGAGGTCTTAAGCATTGCCCTGAAGATTTTCTTGTCATGGCTGCTTGGGTATCTCTCTTCTACATATGTAAACACATTATGCCTTGGATTACAAATGTGTATAAAGAAAGATAAAAGATGCTATCAGTTTATTTAAAAATATTCAATTTGTGTGACTTATAGTGATGACATCAGTCCATTGCCCAGCCGGGGCTCTGTTGGTTCACAGAGTACCTCAGCAGTGACTTTCAACTTCGGCTGTACTGCGTAGAATCAATGAGGAGCTCCCAAAGTTCTCATTACCTAGGTCACAGGTAGATGAATGAAATAAGTTGACCTGGGAAGGAGGTCAAGGTGTCAGTATTTGCTGAAGAGCCCCAGACCAGCTTCAAACATGAAGATGAGATTAAGAACACCTGATGCACAATATTATGGCGGGGAAGACAAGAGATAAGAGCAACAAATACTTAGGACGTTTAAATGCTGTGGCATCTCACACAAGCCCAACAATGTCTAGTTTGGGCTTCTCTCTTTTATAGAAAAAGATGGTTGGGATTGATAACCATTATCTTCTTTCTTTCAAACATTTTAACTCTTAAAAACTTTTATGTCCATTCCTTCTCTTTTCTACTTCTCCCCTCTCAGAGAAGTCCTATGTTTGACTGCACAGGACTCTGTCATTTAACTCTCACACCGCCTTTTAGGGGCAAATTTGAATATGTGGGGGGAAGCATGTGTGTATGCAGGGTGCATATGTAAGTTGTACATGCATATAGTGGCAAGGAGTTAGCTAATCTTGTGAGTAGTTCCTTAGGGCTTACTATTCAGGGTCTACCTGAAACTCAATGAGGAATTTTAATTAGCCAGTGACTACTATGGATTCTCTGGAATCTCCCTCAAAAGCTTTGGTATCACAAGGGTGTCTGTCGTGGTCTGAAATGGCTCCCAAAGGGAGTGGCACTATTAAGAGGTGTGGTTGTTGGAGTGGGTATGGCCTTGTTGGAGGAAGTGTGTCACTGTGGGGCGAGCTTTGAGGTCTCCTATGCTCAAGATACTGTCCCGTGTCACAGTCAACTTCCTGTTACTTGCAGGATGTAGAATTCTCAGCTACTTCTTCAGCACCATGTCTGCCTACATGCCACCATGTCGCATCATGATGATAATGGAGTGACCCTCTGAAACTGCAAGTCACCTCAGTTAAATGTTTTCCGTTATAAGAGTTGCCATCATTATGGTGTGTCTTCACAGCAATAGAACCACAGTTACAATCACATGTAGAATTTACTTGGGCTCTATCACTAGAACTCAGGTGTTCATACTTCCTCATACTATACTGACTGAGCCACCTCCCTGTCTTCACCAAAACCATCCAAAAGTGGTTGACGGGTGGCATTTCCATTTTAAAGAAAGAAACAGAACCTTAGAAGGAGTAACTGACTTGGCCAGGGTCACATGGCTCATTATAATAAAAGAAGAATCCCAGACTCTAATTCTCTAGCTTGGTGATCTTTCTCGAATGACAGAGCTTCATGAGGAAGAACAGAGGCTATGGAAGGTGAAACGGGAGAAGTGGTGTAGAAATAGGCATGTTCAGAGTGAGTCTAGCGGCTGATCAGGTGTGGCACACTCCGCTTTGTGGTGCTTTTTGATGGTGTGTCACCTAAGGTGGACTGGGAGGAGATACTCACGGTGGCAAGCCACCTGCATTTCCCTGCACTGCGCAGTAAAGGCCAGCAGGATAATGTATGGTGAACATGACCAGCAGAATGGGATTGTAATGGGGAAGAATACTGTGTTTTGGAACCAGGGCTACTTGATTAAAGGCTTTGAAGCCATTTCTGTCACTGTAGCTCAGACCTTGGCATTCTGAGCCATTTCAATCCAAGACCAAGGCAAAAAGCCAAGAAGTCAAAGGATTGGATTTAAGTCCATTAACAATACATCTCTGAGCTGCATGGTGGTAGCGCATGCCTTTAATCCCAGCACTAGGGAGGCAGAGGCAGGTGGATCTCTGTGA
>LOEQ01003843.1:18350-33988 GCA_001685075.1 Bramus lutescens
CTTCTGGCCTGCAGGCATACACACAGACAGAACATTGTATACATAATAAATAAACAAATATTTTAAAAAAGAAATCTTGAAAGTTTAAAAAAAAGGAATGCAAACAGATCCATATCTATCATCTTGCAAAAAAAAACTCAAGTCCAAATGGATCAAAGACCTCAACATAAATCCAGTCACATTGAACCTCATAGAAGAGAAAGTAAGGACTAGTTTTGAATGCATAGGCACAGGAGACCGCTTCCTAATTATAACCCCAGTAGCACAGACACTGAGATCGACAATAAATGGAACCTCCTAAAACTGAGAAGCTTCTGTAAGGCAAAGGAGACAGTCACCTAGACAAAACGACAGCCTACAGAATGGGAAAAAAATTTTTACCAACCCCACTTTGGAGAGAGGGCTGATTTACAAAATACACAAAGAACTCAAGAAACTAGATGGAATGATCCAATTAAAATGGAGTACAGATCTAAACAGAGAATTCTCAACAGAGGAATCTCTACAAGTCAAAAGGCACTTAAGGAACTGCTCAACATCCTTAGCCATCAGGGAAATGCAAATCAAAATGACTCTGAGATACCATCTTACGCTAGCCAGAATGGCTAAGATCAAAAACACTACCCACAGTCTATGTTAAAGAGGATGTAGAGTAAAGGGAACATTCCTCCATTGCTGATGGGAGTGCAAATTTGTACAGCCACTGTATGGCGGTTTCTCAAAAAATTGGGATTCAATCTACCTCAAGACAAAGCAATACCACTCTTGGGCATATACCAAAGGATGCAGACCCATACCACAAGGATATTTGCTCAACTATATTCATAGCAGTATTGTTCATAATAGCCAGAACCTGGAAACAACCTAGATGCTCCTCAACCAAAGAAAGGATAAAGAAAATGTGGTACATTTACACAATGGAGTACTACTCAGCATTAAAAAAAAACAATGACATCTTGAAATTTGCAGGCAGATCGATGGAACTAGAAAAAAACATCCTGAGTAAGGTAACCCAGACACAGAAAGACAAACATGGTATGTACTCACTTGTAAGTGGATATCAGACATAAAACAAAAGATAACGAACCTACAGTCCACAACCCATAGAAGACAGGAAACAAAGAGAACCCTAAGAGAGACATACATGGATCCCTGGCCTGGGAAGCGGAAGTAGACAAAATCTCCTTAGTAAATTGGCAGTGTGCGTAGAGTATGAGGAGGGTGAAAGGAGAGAGGGGAGGGGAAAATGGTAGAGGGGGAGGAGAACATGAGGGATCAAGAAGATTGAGTTGGGTAAAGAACAGAGAGGGAGAGCAAGGAAAAGAGATACCTTGAAAGAGAGAGTCATTGTGGGGTTAGCAAGAAACCAGGGACTAGGGAAACTCCCAGGAATCCACAATGATGACCTCAGCTAAGACTCCTAGCAATAGTGGAGAGGGTGCCTCATATGGCCCTCCTCTGTAGTCAGA
This sequence comes from Bramus lutescens, assembly GCA_001685075.1. Lineage (NCBI taxonomy): Eukaryota > Metazoa > Chordata > Mammalia > Rodentia > Cricetidae > Bramus > Bramus lutescens. Next base: position 19,820 of record LOEQ01003843.1, read on the forward strand.
TTGAAGACTACCTTAACTGTCATCATAGAAACTTCATCTAGTAACTGATGGAAGCAGATGCAAAGATTCACAGCTAAGCTGAACTCCTGGAATCCAGTCATAGAGAGGGAGGAGCGATATTATGAGCAAAGGGGCCAAGACTATGATGGGGATAGCCACAGAAACAGCTGACTCGAGCTAGTGGGAGCTCACTGACCCTGGACTGACAGCTGGGGAACCTGCCTAAGACCAAACTAGAGACTCTAAATGTGGGTGACAGTTGCAGTGCATGGGCAGTTTGTGGAGGAACTAGCAGTGGAGCCAGTATTTATCCCTAGTACATGATCTGACTCTTTGAAGCCCACTCCCTATGGAGGGAGGAATACCTTGCTCAGCCTAGACACAGGGACGTCTTGCCTCAAGTGATGTGACAGACTTTGTTGGCTCCCCATGGGAGGTATCACCCTCTCTGCGGAGTGGATAAGGGAAGGGGTGGGGAGAAGGTGGGAGGAGTGGAAAGACCCGGAGGGAGAGGGTACTGGGATTGCTATGTAAATTAAGATTGTTTTAAGAAAGATTAAAAAAATAAAAATCCTTAAAAATATATTATTTTTCAAGAATGAACGAAGCAAGCAAGCATGAGCTGACAAGTGAGCATTTACCAACTCAAAAAAAAAACCTAGACTTACATGGGCCAACATCTATTTCTGTGATATAGCTATGAAGATAGCCTAAATTACCAAGTAAGTACAATCCAATAGATTACAGGTAACACATAGCTGAAATGAAAGACAATCTCAACTTCCTAATCAATGTTGAAGACATCTCTGTGATAGGTGGGCAAGGTGGGTCTTAGGGTGGCCAAAGCCCAAAAGCAGGCCAGCATTAAAACTTTCTAAACCCAACCCGATGGGAAAACAACTTGGAAACCAACCAGGAAGAGTGACTTTCTATAAACTTAAGAAATGCATGGCTTTAAATTAATTCTTAAGACCTGAAAGAGGTCAAAGTGTTTGGTATGCTAGCTTGATAGCCTAAGTTCAGTCCCCCAAATCCACACAAAGGTAGGAGGACGGAACTGACCCCACAAAGTTGTCCTCTGGCTTCACACATATGCATAAATACACACACAACAATAATAACTATTTACTTATTACTTATACAGTGTTCTGCTTGCATATATGCCTGCAGGCCAGAAGAGGGCACCAGATCATTATAGATAGTTGTGAGATACCTTGCAGTTGCTGAGAACTGAATTCAAAACCTCATTAAGAGTGGATGATGCTCTTAACCTGAGTCATCTCTCCAGGCCCCAAATCTTCAAATCATTTTTAAATTCAAAATAATTTTAAGGTATCATTATGAAATTATCTACATTTGTGTGGATTTTTTTTTTTTGACGGGGGAGGGTTTAGAGACAGGATTTCTCTATGGATCCCAAGCTGTCCTGAAACTCACTCTGTAGATCAGGGTGTCCTCAAACTCAGAGATCCACCTGCCACTGCCTCCTGAGTACTAAGATTAAAGGCATGCACCACCTCCGCCAGGGGTGGACCTTCTTTGTTGTATCTCGCCAACTCTTCCATGAATTTAATAATACTTAGAGACATACACAAAATGGGGGTAGGGAGATATAAAGTCTCAGCAAGACATGCATGTATTTTGGTAAATATATCCTGAGTATAAGTCACCAGAAATGTGCTTTAAATGTGAATTCATCACTGACCAAATCACGCTGGCATCCTTTTTTTTTAATACCTATCTCTGACTTACCAATTCTTGGTAATAGTCATCAAGATCACTGTTTCTCAACTCTTTACAAATTCTCAAATGCAGTTAAACACTTCTTACCTGAATTTGAACAGGAAGGTTATCTTTGACTGTATTTAGCAGGGTTTCCGTGGGTTTGTCTTTGCACATTAAAACCAGCTCGAGGTCCATATCATCTTTAATTAGCAAGCCTTTTGCAACCAAGCCAATCCTCATTACACCACACAATGTCCGGCCACCTTGATCCCTACAAATAAAAAGCTAATATTATTATTATTTCTATAACCTATTTCCCAGGCTACAATTAATCATCCATTGCCTTCCTGAATACCTACATAAATAAACTATTATAGACATCCAAAAATCTACAAATTAAACCTCAGATTTAAGGCTGTCACATTTAAAGTTACTTTTCCCTAAAAATTGAACAAGGATCATATGTCACACTATAGGTATTTTAATTTATTATGACACCTCTATTACTCAAGAATCCCAAGAATACTCAAACACCTCCAACATTTTTTCAAACTGCTGTTTTTAAGCTTCTGTAAATTTTAGCAGTAACTAAAGAACATATGAGAAAGATTGGGGGAAATGGCTCAGTAGGCGAAAGTATTTGCTTCACCCACTGATAATGGCCTGAAATCTAATCCCCAGCACCCACAAAAAAGCTGAGTGCAGGAACACTAGGGAAAGAGATATGGGAACATTCCCTGGTGGTTGGTGTCCAGTGAGAGACATCTTAAAACATTTTAAAGAATGTGGGACAGAGGGAAAGAATGAAAGAGAACCCAACATCAACCTGTGGCCCCAACATGTGAAGCACACATGCCATATACTCACATATGCACACACACACACACACACACAACATCACTACCCCCAACATACATTACAATCTTATTTTCTTTTTAAGTAGCATATCAATGCCTGAACTTAAACTCAGGAGAGTTGACCATAACAGTCAGGCTCTTTACATTCTGTGGTTGCTTCTAAAGAAACAGTTACAATTACAGGTGACAAGCAAGTAAAGTTTCACTAGACTGGAAGGGGTATGATTTAGAAGCAAAGAATTGCCAGTTAGTCAAAAGTAAGTGAAAATGAGAATGAAATGAAGAAGACAGTACTATACTATGATGCAAATTAGACGGGAAGTTAAAAATTAACTACCCACTCAGTGCCTGAGCCATCGTAGAGATTCAATACACATTAAAGCAATAAAGACAGTGTAAGTCGAGATGGAGACAAATGCAAGTAACTGTTGGAATCTGCCACCAGTAATCTTGAACTGTTTCTTACTCTGTCTCACCCTCTCTGGTTCACTAATGTGTATAGTCCCTTCTCCATAGTCACCTTCAAAAATCTTGTCTTCAAACGAGTCTGTTCAAATTCTCAACTAGAGTATTTCGATAACCCCTTCCTTACCAGCCTTACCTCTAGCACCTTTGATCTATTATATAGTAGTATATTATTTGTACTTTAGTAAGTAAATCTTGCCTGAAGGTCAGAAAAGCAAAGCAGCCAAGCCACTAGAGAAGTCTTACCTCTACCGTGGCTGGGCAATTGTAAACTAAACAGACTAAGCCTCTCCCACCCCACCCCCCATTTTTTATTCCCTCTAGTGCTGGGATTAAAGGTGTGTGTCACCATTGCCTGACCTCTAGAGGCTTTAGCTCTGCCTCCGGTCTTCAGGCAAGATTTGTTTATCAAAATACATATATAACTACACTATTACACGCAGAATATTGCAAAATCTCCCCAAACCACTATTTTGGATGACATCCCACATATTTTCCTTCATGTCCCTGTGAACGTTTGGACATTTAACACAGTGTAGCAGGTAATCTAGAAGGCCTCTTGGCTTCCTGGTTTACACCCTGGCTCTATGACTGTGTGAGAGAGGATGGATTACACATACTTGACTTGACTTGACTTGAGCCTGTTTCCTTCTCCATAAAACAGGACTAAACCTTTTCTCATATAGAAGTTCTCATAGAATTCAATATAAGCAAGGAACTTTGTCAGAGCTCAACATACATTAAAAGCTCAGTAAATAACAACTATTTCTCAAACAGTTCTTATATTTATTTCACATCTAAACCTTTGCAGAGATTTTTGCTTTGCCTTCACTGTTACTAAAACCCTACCAGATCTTCTGAGCCATTTCCAAATACTACCTCTATAATAAAGTGTTTTTCTTTCCCTACCCTCCCCGCCTTTTTTTTTTTTAAAGCAGTCTTTCTCTGTGTAGCCCTGGCTGTCCTAGAACTGAAATGGCTCTATAGACTAGGCTATCCGCAAACTTAGAGATCCACCTTCCTATGCCTCCCTACTGCTGTAATTAAAGGCATGTGCCACCAATGTCAGGCTCATAAAGCTTTTTCTGATTACTAGAAACAACAGCATTTTATCTCCCTCTTCTTTAATTTACCCAGAGGAAACTTAAGCACAGATACTAAGAAAAAAATGGGTGATATATAGCTCAATGGTAGAGCACTTACCTAGAATGCTCAAGACCACTCCTATTAACATAACAGGAAAAAGGAAGCAAGGGAATCTGGAAGACACAGAGACTACTTTTGCCAACACACACACACACACACACACACACACACACACACAATAACAGACCAGTTGGTTTATTGAAATAATGAAAAATGATCTGGAAAAAGTAGGTTGCACACAGTAAATGTAATTAGCCATTGTTAGCACACTTATTAAATTCTAAATTATAGTTATGATATGTCTCATCCCACATGTAAAAGACAGTGTGATTGAACAGACAAACTAATTCCTAATTCTAAAGTCCTGAACTTAAATGATGAATTTGAATATAACAGTTACTGGAAAACAAGCAAATCAATAAAATAAACTGAGGAAACAGTTCTGATATTGCTAGTCATATAAATTGTGGGTACCTAAATGCCCCTGATTTGACTTTGGAGTCAGACTGTAAAAAGGTAAACAAATAGATTCAAGGAAAAGCACAGACAGCAGCTATGCATAAGAGCTTGACACTAGACTGTGCTTAACAACGGTCAGCCTGGTCTTGCTGATCTTCATGCTCTTTGAAGCATTTATTGTAGACCAGGAGTGTCCATGGAACACAACTCTAAATGTAAGATACATCGGCCCTTGGTTTACACAGAGTAATGAACAGATCTACTCGGTACTCCTTGAGTTCTACCATGTGGCAAGAAATTATAGACAAGTACCCAACCTGAGATTTTTCCACAAACGCAGACTTTACACAGACAACGAAGAGTATCCAAAAATAAAGCTGTATTTTAAAGACTGAAAGAAAGTGTAGATCACATATTCTTTAAAAAGCATTTATTTAAAGTAAATAATTTCATCTAACTAAGAAAAATGTCTGATTGCTCTCTACAACTAAGCCTATCTCAATAATAAAGAATAGGAAGGGGAATGTTGTGTATAAAAGTCCTAATTTTAAAAAATTTTGAAAAAAACATCATAAATACTAGAATTAAAATCTGGAAACCATTAATGACTGAACTTGTCTAAGAACTAAAATATATACAGAGAAAGCCCCAATATGTAGGTCCCTCAGTAATCTAATCACTGGAAAATATTATCATGAGCCCCAAATTAAAGAATTACCATGTTAAAGCATCTGGATTACTTACAAGAACCTACAAACTGAGTCACACTCCAGGATGCAGTTACATGTCAGTTGCCATGCTCTTTAGCATGAAGCTCACTGCTTGTCTTTGAACTGAAGAGGAAAAAGTCGCACTATCTTTCAGTACAGACCAACCATTCACCAATTCTATTCTACTCTTGTCTACTCACCACAGTGAAACAAAACTGAAAGCTGAGGAGAAATTCTGAAGCCTTATTTTTCACTTATATAAACCATGACTAAAGTAATGCTTTAAACCTATAAATATGGTAGAACCAATCAAATAAACTTTATTTTCCCAGAATAGGTAGATTTACTAGAATCATAACAACAGTGCTCTAAATAATACCTCCAAACTGGCATGACATAAAATCTCATGATCTGACTGCAGGCAGCAGAGTGGTTTCATCTTATGGATCGCTACTATTACTGCCTAAAATACTTCTCATGTAACTGTTAGAAGGCCAGGCTTCCATTAGTCCTTCCTTCTACAAATAACACAAAATGAACATTAACACTATGTAACAATGTGCAAAGATACTGGTACATTCTATGAAATAACAAAGTAAATACAGTTAACGCTGCTAGTATATTTTCCTGTATTTTTCTATACTATGATTTCAAAATGTCCAACAGAAACAGTATTTTTTATTTTGTTTTGTTTTGAGACAGGGTCTCATTATGTATCCCTGACTGTACTGAAGTTCACTATGTAGACCAGACTGTCCACCTGCCTCTGCCCTCTGCCTCTGCCTCTGGAGTGCTGGGACTAAAGGCATGCCCCACCATGCCCAGCTAGAAACAGTATTTCTGACTTTCTTGAAAACATTACTATTTACTACTATTTATTTTAGAAATTAGGAGGCTAAACCAACATAGTAAATGAAATATCATAATCTTCAAACATTAGTGTACTATCGAAAGGGGTCCTGTAAGGACTATCTTTTTTCTGATTCTACTAACTACTCTTCCTCACTTTCTTATAGAATTTAACTCAGAAAAAAAAAAATTCCATGAAACATTTACTTTCTTGGTTATGTCACATATGATAAAATTCAAAGAACAGCAAGTACATCATCAAATCAGAGGACCCACAAGCTTTTCAAGCAAAGCTTGACAAAAGCTATTCAACACTCACTTGGAATAGTTTTCCACAGCCTCATCTTTCTTTACTTCTGTCTCCCCATCAGTTTTTGTGCCTTTATTCTCGTCCAGCCAATCTGAGACATGTTTAAGAGCACATTCAACAGTAGACACCATATTCTGAACAGCTTCAAGCTCCTCCGGAGATGGATAGATTGTTGAATGTTTCACCATAACATGGCGATCGTCATTGGCAAAAGATCTAATAGATCTCTGTTAGAAAGGGGGGGGGGGAAACTTTAACAAAAGAAATGTCACCTTGAAAGGATAACAGTGTTTTAAGACAACATGGCACCAAATGACAACCACTGTAAAGCAGTTAATGTTCAATTAATAAAAAATGTGCACAAATGAATAAAGTCCTATTTTATTAAACCGCACCCAAAAAAATAGCAATTATTTCACTCATGTGATGATAATATTCACATCAGTCACACTAAGCACTGTACACACTTTGTCTTTCATCTAAACCTGTGCTTTCTGATAATCCTTCCAAAACAGAACAAGAAAAAAAAAACATCCATACCACAAATACCACATGACATTGTAGCTTCAAGAATCTCTAGAAACGCTGAAGCGGTGGTGGTACATGCCTTTAATCCCAGCATGGGGGAGGCAGAAGCAAACAGAGCTCTGTGAATTATTCAAGGCCAGCCTGGTCTACAGCCAGGACAGTCAGGGCTACATAGAGAAACCTTGTATCAAGGAAGGAAAAAATAATCTCTAGAAATGAATGATGGTTATTCATAACATGACACCTGGCCACCTCCCAAAGTGCTAGAGATTCACACACTTTAATTAAGACTATATAATAGAGTAAAATAAAAGATGCAAATTTATAATGTGAATGTGGAAGCCACTACAAAAATGTTTAGCATTTGACATTCAAATCTTTGATGTAAGCCTTTGAACAAGAAGCACTTCAAATTTCATAACAGGGAAAATACATATTCCAAAGCAATCAATTTCCCAAGCTAATTAACACATGTATTGCAAAATCACTGAAAGATTTATTCCAATAAGCTCCAGACAAACATATTTAAGTGTTAAAATAATTAGACCAGAAGAACTATACAATAAAACAGAAAAATGATCATTGAATCTTAAAAATCAAAAGCAGCACTAAAAAACAAAAAATGATGAATGAAATTAATTAAAACACAAAAATTTTACATCACCTAAGCTAAAATTAACTACAAAAAAGCTTTATATATGTATTATATATACATGACATTAAATCATAGGACTATAAAGACTACAATTAGAACAAAACTAAATTCTGCTAGAAGCAGATAATTCACAAGGAAGGCAACACAGTCACAGTTTTTTTCTGTATTTCACAAAACAAACAGAGAAAAACCCAAGTTAACATTTTTCCCACCATTCTAAACTAAGATATTACAGAATTTCTTCTCCATAAAAGCAAAAGAACTTCTTTCAGACCTTGGCAAAATACTTTTTAGAAGCATTTAACATCTAAAGAAATACTATCATACTTGCTAAACAATATATTTAAAAATACACTGGTAATTAATATTTTATTCTTTTTCTCCTAACTTACAATGTCTTTTAAAACCACTTACTTGGGGAGAAAATTTACACAATATTCTGTATAACTAAAATATGAAGGGTAAAAACTCAGCAAATCTTATCTAGGCACCAGTTGGTGGATGGGCTCAGCTGGTAAAGGCACCTGCAACCAAGCCTGACAACCTGAGCTTGATCCATCATGGCACACACATAGTAAAAGGAAGAGACCCAATTCCTGTAAGTTGTCCTCTGACCTACATATATATGCTATGGCATGCAAATTCATGTACACACAGAATACACAAAAACATAATTTAAAAATATAAGGACCAAGACCTCATCTAACACCATGAATTCAAAGTCTTACCTCTCACAAAACCCAAACTTCCTTGACATCCACTCTAACACTCCTTAGTATACCCAACAATTAACTCTATTATATTAAAAGGATGTAAAAGTGGTACCGTTCCAGTTATAATTCATGTTTTAGAAACTCTTCCACCATTCATTTGGATAAATTATTTAATTTTCGAGAAAGAAAATTATTTAAATTTCATCTGAACTTCATGTAAAGGTCTAGATAGATATTATTTAAAGTTCAAGATTATTGAGCTACAGTAACTTGTTAATGCCAGTTTTATTCTAAAATATTGTTTATTAGCATTCCTACTCTGTATTTAGTGAGTTATGGCATACAGTAGAAATAGCTGAGGCTCTAAAATGTGGTTTCTAATTTTTTTGTTGTTGTTAAGATTTATTATGTTTTGCTAAGATTTGTGTATTATTAATTTTATATGTGTGGGTGCTTTCCCACACAGCATAGCATGTGTGACTGTGCACCACACACATGCAGTACACAAGAGAGCCAGAAGAGGGCACTGGATCATTCAGAACTGGCTTTACAAATGGTTGTGAGCCACCGTATGCCTGCTGAGAACCCAATCCAAGTTTAACGCAGAAAATGCTCTTAACCTCTGAACCACCTCCCCAGCTCCCTCTTTTCTTAAAGATTAGAAAAGTCTAACAACCTTAGCTTGATCCACTGGACCCACATAGTAGAAGGGAGAGACCCAATTTCTTTATGTCATTCTCTGACCTTCATACATATGCCAAGTTAAAACAGTAGAGCAATCATATTTGTCTGAGGCACTGAAACCAAGACAATTGTTCACTATCTACCCTTACAGTTAGCATTGCCAATTTTACATTATATATAATTTCTTATAACTAAAAAATGAAGAAATGCCAGTAATCACCCACCATGGTTTCCTATGGAATTTTAGCTTCTTTTTCCGATCCTTTTCTCTTTTTCTTGTCGTCTTCACTAGACACTGTTTTGTGTGACAGTACCTCCTCATATGCCTAAATCCCAACTGCTCAGTGTCAAACGTAAGCAAAGATGTTTGAAAACTGTTCTCTGGATTACACCTGCAAGAAAAAAAGAAAAAAACTTTTTACCTTGTCCACAATTAGTTTCAAATCTAAATGTGGGACCCATAAGCAGGATCTATATTGATTTCAAAGAAAAAACCTTTACTGATAAAATTTACCTTATCTCTTTTATCATTTATTTAGTTATGTTTATGTACATGTGTTTGTATCTCTGTGTGTACCATGTTTAAATGGGAGCTCAAGGAACCCAGAAAATAACATTTGATCCCTTGGAGTTGGAGTTACAAGTAGTTCCAAGCTACATGCACTGTGGCATATTTAACTATGTAAAGATGTGTTACATTTGTTATTCTGCCTTTCTTCGAGATGCAAAGATGTGTTGTATTTGTTTCACCTTGCCTGTGTAAGGTACCTGAATGGTCTAATAAAAAGCTGAACAGCCAATATCCAGGCAGAGAAACGACAGGTGGAGCTGTCAGGAACAGAGAGGAGGAACAGAGAGGAGGAAAATTCTAGGCTTGAGAAGAGGAGGGAGAAATAAAGGGACATGCCCAGAAGACAGGCAGCCTCCAGCCAGACACAAGAAGCAGTGAAAGTAAAATATACAGAAAGGTAAAAAGGCCCCCAGGCAAAAGTAAATAAAGAGAGGTTAATTTTAAGTTAAAAGAGCTAGCCAGAAACGAGCCTAAGTTAAGCCAATCATTCATAACTAATAATAAGTCTCCGTGTCATGATTTGGGAGCTGGTTGATGATCCAAAAATGAAAGCCTGGTATATACATGGGTGCTAGAAATGAACACCAGTCCTATAGCAGAACACTTTTTGGTTTTAACCACTATATCATCTATTGGGCCTCTCTCTTTTTTTTTAATAATTATATTATCTCAAACAAAGGCAGTCTAAGTCCAGAAGTCTAAGGGATATGGGCAGAAAAAAACAACCCTCCTGATAGTGTGGCAGCTGGATCCTTGGCCTTCCTTGACATAAATGTATTTGCAAGGCAGACAGACTCACTGAAGAGTCACCAACAAAAGAGGCAACACTGCTACTGATGGTAATAATGCTTCAAGTAGCCATCAGATTTACAAGAAAAATTTGGTACTTTGTCAGACCTACATGAAAACTCAATGCATCAAGAATCTTTATATTAACAATATACTTGATTGATCATATTTTCCCACTTAATACTACCATTAGATTGACAATACATGCTGGCATAATGTTCATCCTTTGTTTTTAGGACTAAAGTTCAGAATACTCTTCTGGCTCTGTTCTTTAACTACTTAAGGAGGAAGCAGGGACAACATGACAAGGGATGGAACATGACCCATACACTCAAGCATCCCCTTGACCTATATTTATTCATGCCCCAGACTTGAAATTCCACTAGATTTTGGCTTCACTGCTTAATTATTCCTGAATATCCACTCCCTGGATTACCTCCAGAAGCCTTAATAATCATTCTGCTACCCAGGTTAACTCATGAGATTTTATTTTACTCAGAAAAAAATTCTGAGCATGGGTGAAATAAGCCCCCACTATATAAACAAACAAGGGCAGATCCCAACCTTTAATAATGCAGCTATCAGAATAAGAAAGCTACAGAAAATGCAAAAGAAATAACTTCCTCCTCATCTGAACAGTAGCCTTTAAGTTGGCTTCAAATATGGAAACCTGCCAGGCACTGGTGGCACACGACTTTAATTCCAGTACTTGGGAGGCAGAGATAGGCAGATCTCTGTGAGTTCAAGGCCAGCCTGGTCCACAAAAAAAACGAGTTCCAGGTAAAGCTCCAAAGCCACAGAGAAACCCTGTCTAGAAAAAACAAAAACAAACAAAAAGTATGGAAACCCTCTCGGTACTACTATCAGTAAGAGGGTTTTTGTTTGTTTGCTTGTTTGTTTGGGGGCAGGCTTCAAGACAGGGTTTCACTGTAGCTACTGAGCGTATCCTGTAACTAGCTCACGTAGACCAGGCTGGCCTTGAACTCACAGAGATCTGCCTACCTCTGCCTCCTGAGTGCTGGTATTGAAGGGGTCCGCCACCACTGCCCAGCACAGCAATAGGTTCTTAATATTTAGTAGCTCTCTTAAAGAAGTTCTTTTTTGAACTTTTGGAATTAAGACATTTAAGTCCACTTAATATTTACAGTAACACATAGACTTCTGGTGTAGGAGGTCCTTCTGTATTTGTGTGCTTTCATTGGTTGAATAAAAAAAAAACTGCCTTGGCCTTTTGATAGGGCAGAACTTAGATAGGCAGGGAAGACAGAACTGGATTCTGGGAAGAAGGGCAGTGTGACAGACGCCATGAATCTCCTGCCTGAGACTGACGCTGGTTAGAATCTTTCCCAGTAAGCCACAACTTCGTGGTGAACACAGGTTAATGAAAATGGGTTAGATCAAGATGTAAAAGTTGGCCAATAAGAAATTAGAGCTAATGGNAAAAAAAACGAGTTCCAGGTAAAGCTCCAAAGCCACAGAGAAACCCTGTCTAGAAAAAACAAAAACAAACAAAAAGTATGGAAACCCTCTCGGTACTACTATCAGTAAGAGGGTTTTTGTTTGTTTGCTTGTTTGTTTGGGGGCAGGCTTCAAGACAGGGTTTCACTGTAGCTACTGAGCGTATCCTGTAACTAGCTCACGTAGACCAGGCTGGCCTTGAACTCACAGAGATCTGCCTACCTCTGCCTCCTGAGTGCTGGTATTGAAGGGGTCCGCCACCACTGCCCAGCACAGCAATAGGTTCTTAATATTTAGTAGCTCTCTTAAAGAAGTTCTTTTTTGAACTTTTGGAATTAAGACATTTAAGTCCACTTAATATTTACAGTAACACATAGACTTCTGGTGTAGGAGGTCCTTCTGTATTTGTGTGCTTTCATTGGTTGAATAAAAAAAAAACTGCCTTGGCCTTTTGATAGGGCAGAACTTAGATAGGCAGGGAAGACAGAACTGGATTCTGGGAAGAAGGGCAGTGTGACAGACGCCATGAATCTCCTGCCTGAGACTGACGCTGGTTAGAATCTTTCCCAGTAAGCCACAACTTCGTGGTGAACACAGGTTAATGAAAATGGGTTAGATCAAGATGTAAAAGTTGGCCAATAAGAAATTAGAGCTAATGGCCAGGCAGTAATTTAATTAATACAGTTTTCTGTGTGGTTATTTCGGGTATAAGTTAGCCAGATGGCCGGGACAAAAAGCAGCCCATCGGCCCAGGTGTAAGCCAGTCTGGTACTGGATTGCTTTGTGTTCAGTAAGAACTGAAAGTCTACAGGCTGGAGAGATGGCTCAGCCAGCAAAAGCTAGGTTCACAACCAAAAACATATCAAGAACTGGAAGTCCATAAACTTTACTCTGTAAAAGAGTGAAGCTATCAAGCCAACAAAATTAAGGAGGAAGATTGAAAGCAAACAAAGCAAGAACAACACAAGGGAAGTTATATTTCGAAGGAACTCTGACTGCTAACTTGGTCAAGGTTTACAACAGAGGGCAACTCCTCTGCACACACAACCTGACAACTTCACACAATAACATAATAAAGGAGTGTTTGGAGACGACATTGGGATGGAGCCATAAATGAACTTATAAATCTCACTCAACTTCACACTATTTACAAATGAAATAGAATAAAAAAATTAAAGTTGCACTACTAACCAGATATAAGGCATGTCCAACATGGGTCATATGCAGTCAATGACATCCACAATTACAGCCCAACACATAATCATAAGCTTAAAGGATTAAACTTTTGTGACTTTTTTTCATAGCTCAACTGTGTGCTTTTATTTTCAAGCATGAACTTTGCAAATGAGAGCATTGTTATGGTAAAAATAAAATGCTGCAGGTCCCCAAGTGGTGGCACAGGGCAGGGGGTCCTGAGACCATGGTGGGCCATGAAGGCAGCCGGTCCCAGACGGGTGAGAGACAGAGACCTATTAGGCACATCATGCAGAAAAAGTGAGTATTTATTTAGTGGGTTATGGATGGGAAAGGGAAAGAGGGGAAGGGGAAAAGGGAGAAGAGCAGAGAGAGAGAGGCAGAGAGAGAATGAGAAACAGTAAGGGGGTAGAAGGGAAGAAGTGAGGAGAAGGGAAAGAGGCAGAAGCTGCCTCTTCAGGAGAGAGATGGGAAGGAAAGTACTTAGGCTGAAAGTGGAAGGAAGATCTGCTTGCCTCAGTGGACGGGGTGGGAGTGGGTGGGGCTTGTCTCTTAAAGGGACAGGACAGACCATCACAAGCACATCATGTCATAATGTCAAAAGGTTGGGCATATTTGATGGAATCTAAGTCACAGTCCAACAAGGCTTTTGCCTCTTTATCAATCTGATTTTAAGAGGAAAAAAGGGAAAATGGGGTTGGAATGGACAAGATGGCTTAGCAGATAAGGGCACTGGCTCTCTTCCAAAGGATCTGGGTTAAATTCCCAACACCCACACAGCAGCTCATAACCATCTAGTTCCAGGGGATTCAATGCACTTCTTCTGGCCTCCATGAGCACCACCGTATGATCATGATACATACAAGCAAAACAAAAAGTAATTTTTAAATATTTTAGGTTAAGTTGTATTTAATATAATCTAAGTAGTAGGAAGAAATCACAAAACATTTTTCAGCATTTATCTTTTTTAAGAAAATAGTCAACTTAGTGGTTAAAATTCTGGCCTTGAAAATAGATAGATAGATAGATAGATAGATAGATAGATAGATAGATAGA
>LOEQ01003843.1:104563-114680 GCA_001685075.1 Bramus lutescens
AATGAGAGGCTGTGGATTCATTCTGGGTTAAGAAAAATCAGATTTGATCAAGGAGGAACCCCTGAGAAATCTCCGATAGGAGTGAATCGCCCAGATGTCTGAGTTCTACATCCAGAACAAGTTCAAGACTGTTGCCTGAGATGATCAAGCCTCACAGGATACTCCAATCATGACTTGATCATAATTCTAAATTTTCTTTAGATCCCCATAAGATTATAAGCACCCCCAATCAGCAGGGAGTAGCCTGGAAAACTACATCCACATTCCCAAAAAAATGGACTATGAATATTTTCCTTTGTTTAGAATATTAGTTACAAGTTGTTATGGATAATGGTCAGGAGAAAAGCTAAACAAAGGATATTATATTCAGAGTTCTTGTTTTAAAAAGGGGGGTGCTGTGGGACAATAGTCTTTTATCCTGTTGCTTGCATTATTTTTAATAAAATGCTGATTGGTTAGTAGCCAGGCAGGAAGTATAGGTGGGGTGACCAGGCAGGAAGTATAGGTGGGGCAATGAAAACAGGAGAATTCTGGGAAGAGGGAAGTTCAGTCTGCAGTCATGACCCAGCCACAGAAGAAGCCACTGCCTCCCCCAAAAAGGTACCAAACCTCATGGCTAACATAGACAAGAAATATGGGCTAATGTATGTTATAAGAATTAGTTAATAAGAAGAGCCTGAGATACTGGGCCAACCAATTTATTAATTTTTCCAAAAAAAAGTTCTCCTACCTTCAGTACACCAGGCTGTGTATTTGTACATACAAACAGAGAGAGAGAGAGAGAGAGAGAGAGGCACAGACAGAGACAGTGGGAAGAGATTTGGAAATGGTATTGATGTGTTTACAACTTTACAACCTTGCTAACACACTAAAACACTGAATTGTTTAAGGGAGTCTTTGATAACATTAAGTTGTGTTTTGCTGTCCATGCTAGGGCTGAACCCCCAGGGCCTCACAAATACAAGCCAAATGTTCTCCCACTGGATTTTACCCTGGTCCCAAGCTGAGTTGAGAATGACGTTGAGCTGCATGTTCTTGCCTCCATCTCTGGAGTGTTGAGATTAGAGGCATGCACCACCACTCTTCGTTTGCTTCTGAAGACTGGCTCAGGGCCTCATGCAATCTAGGCAAGCTAACCCAGCCTAGGAATGTTTTTAAAGAGACAAAAGCCAGTGCACACTTGGTGCTCACTCCTCGGGGTTCTGTGTGTTGTCTCTTCTTGGATGCTGTCTTATTGACTTCCCACAACAGTCTGGACTTTGTAGATGAGGAAACTTAGGCAGGAAAGTTAATAACTTGCTCAGAGTTGCACAACTCAAGTGGTACTTGGAACAACCTTTCTATGAGACAAGTGTCCTGCTCCTCTCCATCAGACCTGGGGTCTCCCTGAGAGCAGCTATCTTACTGTCTCCAGTCCTAGCTTTTGCTGATGTGTTGCAACCCTGTACTGTCTTTGCCTTCTTGTCTGGCCTTGCAGAGACATTGACTTTTCACAAAAGTACAGCATCTAACGCAAAATCTTCAGGTTGCCCAGACAAGAGACAAGAATTACCTCAAATCGAGACAAAATGCACTTGTGGTTTTGAAGGAAAGTCCTTAAAGGTAAGACCATTGTTCAAGGCCAAGGTTGCTTCAATTCTGTTTACTTAAGTAAAAAGAAGAAAGTCCCTGCTCCAGTGGATGGTTGGGAGCAAGCCTGCAGGAAAGAGAGAGGTATTTGTTTGTTTGTTTGTTGTTGTTGTTGTTGTTTTAACTTTTTATGGCTTATTTAACTTTTATTTTATGTGCATTGGTGTGACGTGTAAGATCCCCTGGAACTGGATTTTCAGACAGTTGTGAGCTGCAATGTGGGTGCTGGGAATTGAACCCAGGTGCTCTGGAAGAGCAGTCAGTGCTCTTAACCACTGAGCCATCTCTCCAGCCCCAGGAGAGAGGTTTTGTTTTTGTTTTTGTTTTGTTTTGCTAAGTACCTACTGCTAACCCACAGGAGAGAGCAGGCAAGAGACAGAAAGAGGCACAGCAAGCATCTTAAAGGCAGAAATAGGAGGAGGTAGGAGGAGTGAGAATAGTTTGAAGGCCAAGCTGGAAGCAGGGCTGAAAGGAAGGATAGGAAAGTAGGAGGGGTTTGTGAGAATAAGGCCCTGCAGAGCCTGGAGTAGCCTAGGAGGAGCACAGCAGTCAAGACCTAACGTAGCTGGGCTCACAACACAGTACTGGCTGGGCCAAGACTCCTCCAATAGCCTTTTCCGGGACCCCCTGACTCCAGCCTTACCCCCTCCTCATTTTCCTTCACTTGAACCCAGTTTCTACTCCTCCAGTTCCTTAAAACAATCCCATGGCTCCCAGCAACTAGAAAATAGTCAGGAATCCAGTAGAGGCATTCCAGGCTTCTGGAGGCTGAGCTTTCCTCTCCATGCTGGAGTACTGATCTTGCACATGATAGGTAAGCTTCCTACCACTGAACTACAGTCTCAGGACCAGACACCAACTTTCCCTAAATGAACTCAACCTTACCCTTTTTAAAATGTTCTTCTTTTCACAGATATATGTTGACATTTCCTACAATAGCACATTTTTTGAAAATTGTATCTATTTTTAATTGACACATTATTTTTTTCTTTCTTTGAGACAGGCTGTAGCCCTGGAACTCACTCTGTAGATCAGGGTGTAGCCCGATCTTTCCTGCCTCAGCCTCTTGTGTGCTGAAATTACAGGAGTGTGACACAGTGCCCAGTGGGATGGCGTCTTTAATCTACACATCAAGGCAAGTGCTTTGATCATTGCCAAAATATGAAAGATAAAGCTGGATATGGTGACACATATTCCAGTGTCTGAGAGATAGAGGCAGTGAGATTGGTTCAAGGTCATGTTTGGTTACACCGTGAGTTGGAAGCCAGCCTGTGTTGCAAGGTACCCTGTCTCAGAACAATAACAACAAAGTACTTTTTAGAAAAAGCTATGTTCTGTTTTTATTTCTCTGTCTGGGCACATATGTACACACATGCCTTTGGAGGCCAGAAGAGGACACCAAATGCCTTGGAGTTGGAGGGAGGCAGTTGCAAACTACCCGTTGCAGACGTCAGGACTTGAACCTGGGTCCTTGGAAAGATCAGCAAGCACTTTTCATTGCTGAGCCGTTGGTGCAGCCTCTTAGTTTATGTATTTACTTTTTATTGGCCTGGAGCTCATCAACTAGGCTGGGCTGGTCAGTGAGCCCCAGGGGTTTTTCTGTCTCTGCCTCTGGGATTACAAGTGCATGCTAATATGCCTAGCCTTTTTGTTTTGTTTTGTTTTGTTTTAAAAAAAAGAAGTGTGTCTGAGCATGTGTATGTATGTGTGCATGTGTATGCCATGTGATTACATGTGGAAGCCAGAGGACAACTTTGTAGAGTTGGTTTTCTCCTACCACCTTTATTATCGCGGACCAGCCTCACTGGCCTGTTCCTAGCTCTTTCTGTGTGTTCTAGGGATGCAACTCAGGTCCATGCTTGAGTTACAAGCATTTGACTGACTGAGGCATCTGCCACTCTTGCTCCCAATCCCATCCAGCTTCTCAGTTGTTTCTTTCCTACAGTACCACTGTGCTTTAGCTTACCCAGAGCCCAGTGGCATAGGATAATTCCAGTGGACACTTTACAGAGTTACAGAGCTGAACTCAGAGTTCAGACAATCTGTGACGGAGCCTGCTTGATGTACCTACTCTATCCTTTCTTTGTTCTCAGTCCAGCCAGGGTGGACCTCCTCACCAATCAGACCTCGCTGTCCTCCTGGGAAGGGACAACACAGAGAAAGCACACATCAAACAGGTCTCATTTCATTCTTGTCACACATTATTATATGTCACATATTATATGTCACATATACACTTGAAGAGATGAAGAAACTGAGACTCAGATGGGCTAAGAAACACAGCCAAAAACACACAGAAAGTCATTGGTGAGGTGAGATAGAGAGCTTAGGTTTGGTTCTTCAGGCCCCCAGTGTTAGAGTGCAGCAGGCAAATAAGAGCAATGGCGTAAATCATAGAATTTACCAAGGTGGACTCACAATAGGTTGTGCTATTCACCTGCAGCCTGCTTACTTGGATGTACCTCACACCTTGTAGCGATACTTCATTTGTATTTTGATAAATAAAGCTTCCCTGAAGTTCAGAGAGTAAAACAGCCATGCTGGTCAGCCTTACCCACCAGGCAGTGGTGACACACACCTTTAATCCCAGTAGCCACGCTAGTTTGCCATAGAAACCGGGCATAATGGTGCATACCTTTAATCCCAGCACTAGAGAGGAATATAAACAGGAGGAGACAGCTCTCACAAACAGTCTCATTCTGAGATTCCTGGAGGCAGGATCACCATTTTGGATTGAGGTAAGAACCAGTGGCTGGCTGTTTTGCTTTTTCTGACCTTCAGGCAAGCTTTATTTATTAAAATACAAATGAAATATCACTACAACACCTCACCCATCTGTTTTGGGTACAGACTGAGGGATCCACAGTAGACAGCTCAACCCAGATAGCCAGCCAAAGTCACAACCAAAAGGAGGACACCCTTTGCTTTCTATGACTGTTAGTAGTGGAGCAGGTGAGCCACTGTCCCTTCCAGAGCTACATACTGGGGCTCTGTCAACTTCTCCCTGAGGTTTAGGTACCATCAAAGATGCATGGTGGCAGCTCAGGGGACAGGCAAGGATTTCATCACCTTGGGATTCCTGACAGTGCCATAAAATTTGATTTGGCATATGAGGAAAGACACATGTCCACTCTAACCCACCCCCACTATGGACAAACATTTTGCCGGAAGCTCAGAGAAGCTTAAGGGACTGTTTTTCTAAGCAAAATAAGAGTGATCAGACTCCAGCTGTTGGGACTGGCTCCCAAGAAGAGCTGGAACCTCTTTGTTCTATGAGGAAAGTTTGGATCGAACAGACACTCCACCATGTAGCTGAATGAGATGCACACAGCATATGTAAAAGGTTTTTGAGAAATTAAAGACCTGAGGCTGCAATTGTTTTGCCTTTGCCGATTTTTTTCAAATCTTCTTGCTCCTGCAGTATCACATGCTCAGCCTGCTCCTACTGTGGTAAAAGTGTAGCAAGCACTGCACCTAAAATAACATCTTTAAGGAGGTGTTATTCACAGACCATGCAGTTCACCCATCTAAAGGGCATGGTTTGTTGGATTTTAGTGTATTCTCAGAGTTGTTCTGATTCAGAACAGTTTCAAAAATAAACTCTATATCCATGAACAGTTGCTCTCAATTTCTTCTTTCTCCCAGGCTCTGGCAACCACAGATCTATTTTCTAACTTCCTGGATTTACCTATTTGGGATACTTTCTACGAAGAGAATCATCTAATGTGTGATTTATAGGACTTCATACTCTAAAGCCCTATGCCGGCCCCTCAGAACATGACCTCTTCTCTGAAAATAAGGCCCTAGTTTCAGATGAGGCCTCTAGGACGAGCCTTAGTCCAATACAACTGATGGTATGCACACAAAGGGGAAAACTAAATACAGAGGCAAACAAGAATAGTGTATGAAGATGAAGCCAAGGAGCACCAGAGATTGATAGCAACTGATAGGAGCTACAGAAGACGTCTCAGACTCAGAAGGAAGAAATCTGGCCAACACCTTCATCTTGGGTTCATAGCTTCTCAAACTGTGGGACAGTATACTTTTGTAGTTTAAGCCACCCAGTTTGTGGTGCTGCCTTATGGCAGCCCTGAGATACTAATGGACATTTTTTTCTGTGTCTGGCTTCTTTCACTGAGCATAATTTCAGAGTTCATCCATATTGGAATATGAATCAGCACTGTACTTTTTGTGGCTGAGAAATATTCCACTATGTGGATATACCGCATTCATTTGCCACTTACCAGCTAGCCAGCTTTCGAGGGGTTCACAGCTTGGGATTCTTCTAAGATAAATGCTACCATGCACATCCATGTAAAAGTCTTTATATGGACATGTTTACTGAGCTACAAGACTTGACTAAAATTGCCAACTACAACTTGAAAGAACTGTACCTTTCACTTAGATGTTTGATTTTAAATTCAGAGACCATTTAAGTAACTAACACACACACAGACACTCATATACATTAATTCACACACACTATGTTGGTTAATCTCTATTGTCAACTTGATGTTATTTAGAATGGAAACAGACAGGTGGGCCTTTCTGTGAAGGAGACCCTAGATTAGGTTAACTGAGGTTCCGATGGCACCATCCCTTGGGCTGGGACCCTGCTCTGAATGAAAAAGGGAAAGCAAGTCAAACAGTGTTCACCTCTCTCCTGGCTGCTGAGGTCACCATATGTCCTGAGAGCTGACTCAAGTTCTTACCACCATGCCCTTTCTATCATGATGGACTGTATGCTCAACAACTCCCTTCCTTCATGAAGCTGGTTTTGTCAGAGAAATAAGAAAAGTAATTAGCATATGCATATCATATCACCAAAACAAATACTTCTTTGAGCCCATTGTTCCCCAAGAATGTGGCAGTTCAACAGAGAATCAAACAGAAGTCCTATAACACCGAGGGACAGAGATGAAATTTCCAAAGACTAGTGTAAGTCAGAGCATTGATTTGAATATTACTGAATAATAAAACCATAACATTTAAAGGGGTACAAAGAGGTCAGTGAAAAGAAAATGGCTCATTCTTGGCCTTCTGAGTGTGCATACAGCTTCTGCCGATTGACACATAATTTCTGGAAAGAAATGGGCTTTACCAGAAGGCTAGCATGCAAAGATATATACATGAGGGAAAGCACATTTGATTTCTATGCAGGGCTCTGCTGGTGCCTGGTTCCTGTGGAGGGCCTGCAAGCTTATATAAGCAAAACTGCTTAGATCAGGGTGAGCACAGGAAGATTCGATTTCACTGTGTCTGCGAGCAAGCAGGATCAGAAGTTATTCTGAGCAACCACAGAGGAAAAGTGCCAGAAATCATAAATAAAGCAGTCAAACCCGTTCAGTGGCCAGATCAAATGTGACATTCCCAAAGAATGTGTGAACAGGGCATCTTTGAAGCCGCTGATTTANAAAAAAAAAAAAAAGGCAGGGGGACAAAAGGCAGAAACTTTAGTCACAGGCAACAGTGGAAATCATAGGAGCAAAAACTTGACCCCAGCCAATGTGTTCAGGGTGAGGCGAGAGGAATGCCAGTTGGAAAGGTATGGGTCTCAGCCGCCCATTGAACAAATATTGACTCTGGACACTGTGCCTATCATTGTACACACTGTTCTTTGGCCCTTCGCCCTTCATTTTGTTCATCCTCCTGCTCCTTCTGTTCTTACTGTTCCCTGGATGTGCTGTGCCCACTGCTGCTCTCCTGGCTGTGGTGCCAACTTCCAGAGGGTAGAAGTCTGCCCTAGCTCATTCACCTCACTTCCAGAGGACAGCCCCACCACCCTGGTCACCTCCTTGCTTCTCCTTCAAACTTTTTCCATTCCACTGTCCAGAAACTACTTAAAAGTTTTTGCCTGGGAGACCCAGAAGATTCCATATACAGAAGTGTCCAGGTTCTTGAGCAACACAGAGGGAGGCACTTCCAATGTCCTCTCCGTCAGGACACTTCACTCTGCTCCAGGGGACACTCCTCCTGGAGCTGCTCACCCCTAAATTCAGCAGAACTCTCTCCACTGACAAACAGAGCCATATTCAGTCCTCATGTTCCTGCCATCAAGCTGGCTCTCCCCACCTGCCCTGCCTCCAGAGGATAGGACTCAAGCTTAGGTACCCAATAAGTCAGTATGGACAGTGCTCAGCCTACCTGCTGGCACATTGTGTAGTCTAGGATGGCCTTGAATGCACTGTGTAGCTGAAGCTAACCTTGAACTTTTGATCTTCCTGCTCTCAACTCCTGAGCACAGGTTTTGGGATTAGGTACTCTGGTTTACAGGTGTGCACCTCCATTGGGCCTTGTTTAATCATGCTTGGACTTGAACCCAGGATTTTCTTCATGATAAGTAATTGCTCTACCAACAGAACTATATCCCTAACCCTAAAATGTCTTCATTGAAACTGTAATCCTTGTACAATGAAACTCACCCTTTTAAAGTACAGTTCAACAGTGTATTCAGAGTGTACAGCCATCAGCTCTGTTTCCAGAATGTGCTCTTCATCCTCAAGGAGATCCCATTGACTGTCACCCCCCTTCCCACTCACCCTAGCAACAACTATCTTTCTTTTTAGCTTTCTATGGATTTGCTTATTCCAGACAACTTATATAAATGGGATCATACAGCATTTAGTCTTTGGTTCCTGGCTGATTTTCCTGAACATAATTTTGTTTGGTTGATTTTGTTTTGTTGAGACAGGGTCTCTCTATGAACTGAGTATATATATTTGCATTGGGATTTTTCCATGTAGCCCTGGCTGTTCTGAAACTTAATCTGCAGACCAGGCTGGTCTCGAACTCACAGAAGTCCACCTGCCTCTGCCTCTCAGATGCTGGGATTAAAGGCATGCACCACCATGCCTGGTGTATATGTTTTTAAGGCTTGTCCATACCAGCACTTTGCTTCAGTTTAATCATCAAATAATATTCCATTGTATAGACATACCATATTTTGTATATTCACTAGTCAGTGATCAACAATTAAGTTTCTTCTACTTTTGATAATTATGAAAAACGTTTCTGTAAACATTCATGTACAAGTTTTCGTGTTGACCCATTTGAATACTTCATGAGTAGAATTGCCGGAACATACAGAAAATGTCTAATTTTGAGGAGCTGCCAGTTTTCAAAAAGAATTGTTTTCTTCTACATCTCACCAGCCATGTAGGAAGATCTCAATTCCTCCACACTCTTGCCAAAACTTGATATTGTATGTCTTAGTTCAGCCATCCAAGTATGGGAGAGTAGATGTGTGTGTGCGCGCATGCACATGCACTTCAGACTGATGAATGTTTGTGCTCACTCACTTTCACATCTTTATAAAGTCTAGGGTCCCAACGTTTTCTTCTTCCTAAAGCAAGCACTCTACCCATGGACCTACACGCCCAGACCCATCTCACTTACTCTTAACTTCCTTCTACTGGCTTCTCTTCACATCACTTGGCTTCTGCCCTTGTAGAAACAGAGCCCCTGTTCTCTCTGAGGCTTGTTCTCAAACCCTGAGAGATGTGTCACCCCAGTTGGTCACCATTATCCCTGTGGAACCTGGTCTCCAGAGGTACTGTGCCTGTGGTAGCCATCTGTACATCATAGCATGCCTTGATTCACTGTTCAAGAAGTGGGTCAGATGGGCCAGACGGGCAGTTTCTATCTAGTAATGGCTGTGAGTGGGGCAGCTCTTAGAATAATCCATCATCTTCCAACATAAATGGAGAAGAAACGAAAGAGGCTAGGGAGGCAGATTTGCCTTGAAAAGCACAGTAGGCTATCTTGGCACAGAATATCATTAATTGTTGATGGAATTAACAAGACCATTATTGTGTCAACTAGTGGAAGTTCTGCTTTTCTGGAACTCAAGGGCCAAAGGTCACTGAGTGCCATGGTATTAGATTCCAAGGTCCACATCAGGGCAGAAGTTAGGACATTCAACCTTTCTCTACTTTCTCCCAGAGATGGGCCTTGCTTCTTCTGGATTCCCCTGACCCTCTTCCTTGCTTTCACCAGAACTGCTATGTGCGCTCAAGATCCTCCCCACCGTCCCGGACACACACAAGCTCAGACCAGATCACCTTTAGGTCTCAAGGGTTCCCAGACACTTTCACCTCACTGGGGACACAGTGTGCCAAAGAGTCAGGGGAGTAACCTGTTGCTCTTCTCAGTGCTGCCCGCAAACCCCAGTTCATACATTCTGGTTCCCGTCCAAACCAACTGGTATAGCATGAGTCAGAAGCCATACCAGAACAATGACCCCAGGGCCACACTGCACCAGCATGGCCACAGGAACCCACCTCTGAGTGGGTAGTAGTTGAGATAGGTCATTGAGAGCCTCACAGACACTTCCGGTGGTGTCTTTGACACCAAGAAAGTTAAGATTGACTATGGGGTGGGGAAAGAAGGGTGTCTGCAGACAGAATATTGTATACATACTAAATAAATAAATATTTAAAAGAAAGGAAGGAAGAAAGAAAGAAAGGAAGGAAGGAAGGAAGGAAGGAAG
>LOEQ01003844.1:0-10076 GCA_001685075.1 Bramus lutescens
ATATATATGAATACCACTATTAAACCCATTACATTTTTAGAAAGAAATAGAGTTACCATTCCAGACAGTATTCATAAAAGTATTTGTCTCAGGAAAGAAGATAGGCAAAAGTGCAAAACACCTGCTTCATGAGAGAAAGGCCAAATATCACCCAATGCTTGGGTACTAAGCACTGAATGCCCTTAGAGGTGTGCTCCCTTCCTTCTATGTCTTACCGATTATGAAAACCATGTGGCTATTGAGTAAAATTCAAAGAAAAGTATGTTTAAATAACGTTTTCACTGAACATTATGACTTCTAAGTGTAACTTGATGTCTTGTTGATATTTTCAGTGTGTCTGTTTTCCCATGTTTTGTCATGATGCATGTTCTGTTCATATTCACTTAACTTTGCAACATGATCATTTACCTGCTGTGTTAAATATTATTGACAAATCTTACTCTTCATCATTGGTAATAATCCATCATGTGGAAATTCACCAGTGCCTAACAATTTAATTTATTCTAGTTTCTCGCAATTACATAGTTTAAATGGTATATGCATTTGTGCTAAAGTCATTTTGAGTCCCTATGATCATGTGTGCATTTATATACCTTAGATTATTTCCTTTGGGCAGACTTTAAAGAGGAATTTCTGGATCATAAACCTAATGCCCTGCATATTGTAAAACTCAGGATCCAAAGTCTTGCTGTAATTTAACACATACACTTTTAGTGATGTTTTAGTGAGATCTGTGCCATACAGAGGAGGTTATGTTTCCAAGTATTAATATAGATGAGGACTTTAGAAAAGAAAGAATTCTTTTGTAATGTGAAATTTAGCTTTGTAACGCTAACATTAAAAGAATCATTAATTAATGTCTAAGTACCAATGGCTGTCATTAGCAAATTGTATCAGTATACTGATGGATATAACCACTCAGAATGTAGATGAACTTAATATGGCATGATGACAAGTAGCTGTTATTGCTTGTTGTTCCTGTTCTTAGTTCCTTTGTTTCATATTACTGATTTGTGGCTTTTCTACGAATCTTACAGAGTAAGACAAAGAGCGTCCTTTTCCTTCTGTAGCATTCATTCATGGCTGGTAATCACTTTCACATGCTGCTCTTGCCTTCTGAATGCTTCAAATGGACTTTCAGGGAGGGCTGTGAGCTCCACGTCAGGGTTCTTCATGCAAGGCACAGAAATGAGATTTATTTGGGGAAACAGGACTAGTCACTCAGCACTAAAGTTACAAGCTAAATCAAAATTACTGGAGATGCAAGACATGCCTATGACTACTTCACTACAGGTACAGTAAACACATAACTTGGCGTCTTGAACTTTCAGAAAAAAAAACTTTATATCTTATTGCTGTGTGGCTTTTACTGGGTAGATGTGAAGAAACTGTACTCAGACAAGACCCTGTAAGCATGAGTATAAAATAAATTCAAAAAATAAATAACCAAAGAATAAATAAATAAGGAAAATTGATCCACCCAAGTCCAATATGGTGAATGAATCAGTTTACTCATTATATTTATAGAAGCATGACTACTGAGCAGCTTAGTCACTGAAAAGCCCCCCACAGCACACATGAGGACCCATAAAAGCTGCATCCCCAGAGCCCCCAGCACAGCTTGCAGGCAGCTCTACTGAAGAACCTCTTCTCCTTAAGCAGTTATGTCCTGGTTTTATAAACTCAGCAAAGGATTTTGTAAGCCTTGCAAGTCTCATGAGATTTCTTCTGAGTCTTCCTGGAGGCACAGTTCTGAGGTCCAGCATGGACTACATCATATGCTTCCTGGAGCATCTTGTCAAATAGACATTCGGATCACACCCCAACTCTGAAATAGTAAGCCTATATAGTGAGGACGGCCCTTGAACTCACAAAGCTCTAAGCTCTGTCGCCTTGCATTTTTCTATGTGTTAGTGAGAAAAACTAATCTCATTGGCTCTCTGGGTCTCTCACCAACATCAATCCCTTAGAAGTGATACCTAGGATAAGAATTGGTGAGCAGTAAATAATTGCTCTAAGTAGTGGGCTGTGTCTGGATTGGAAAGTGTTCCCAGCAGAGGAAATTCTAGTTTGATTAACGTGCAAAGCAAGCGAACACAGGCTCTGAGGCTAATAGTGTAAGTACAGTATGGAGAATGTGTAGGAAATAAAGTAGAAATGCAGAACAAAGAAACAAGGGCAGCTAAATAACTCAGACTTTATCCTGAGGGCATTGTCCCTGTTGCAGGAACGATGGCAGGGGATATACATGGTAGCATGTGTGTGTACTGGCAGTAGAGTAGAAGCCTGCTGGGGGCAGGGTAGAATTTGGAAGGACTTTCCTTGATAGTGTTGTTTATACCAATAACAGAGGAACTGCAGAGAAATGGCCAATTTCAAAGATATGCAACAATAAATATGGAAGATGTTTTAGAGTACAATTTTGAATATTCTATTTCAGGTAACCGAGTGCATACTCCAAACACAGTTCCACTTTGGGAAAAATGGGGGAGAATTATCATAAAGAAACAGAAACTGAGTTGACAATCTTCCTTCAGTAATAATGGGCAGTGTATCTGCATCAGCCAAATCAAAACATTTTTTTCTAAGACTTTTTGTCCTCATGTGAAGCAATGTTATTGCCAAGGCCTACTACCTTTCAATTATCCAAAAATGTATCCTATTTCCTGTGTTTCTCATCTCAATGACCTGCTCATTGTACCTCTTTTTAAAAACTTCATTTAATGTTGGGGAAAAAAATGAAAGTCCCTTTTTATGTTTTAATTTTATGTCTGGAGCCCTGGCACTTGCAAAGAGCCATCCCAAACCAGGTGATGAGTGGAGAATGACCGTCAAAGTGACTCCTTCTTCTGAGTCACATCCATGTTGACATGGCAAAACCTTATACACAGAAGAACATGTGTAAAAACAATAATCCGAGTGGGCTGGCTACTGACCATATTTGATGGAAATTTCACACAGACTTCTCTGTGATTTAATCTAATTACACCAAAACAAAGAGCATTTAGTGACAGCCCATCTGCCCAGATGATAGAGATGCGCTACTGGCTAATGGTTCCCACTCTTTAGACTTTTTCTAAACTCCTCAGATGTGCCCTTCATGTGGACCGGGTATTTTGTGAACTGCTGGAAATTTTCACTCACACGCTGATGGTTCCAATGAACACAAAATCCTTCTTCCAGAAGGTGGTTGCCAATAAGCAGTATTTTTAGAGGCACATGTCACCATCCCTGTTTGCCTCTGTTGTGACTCTTAATGGCTCTGAATGATTAGGAAACAGCCTCTGATAAAAGGCATTACCCCACCGTTTCATTACATACCGTGGGCAATAAATGTTTACTACACGTCCGGATCAAGCTAACATGTCATTAAACTGTGTTCAGTTAAATCAGCTCTCAGACCATAGCTGCCACTCCACTGAACGTTTGTCATTTGCCTGTGTCTGAAAGAGCAACTTGTTCTTTCCAGACTCCTACAAATAAATGCCCCTCGACGATGAATTCGGTTTCCTTCTTGTTATTGTTGTCGTTGTTGTCTTGCACAGATGCCACTGAGTTCATTTTCTGTTGGCCATAAACTGCTGAACATGCAGCTAAAGATTAAGAGTAATTTGTTTCCCAAGTGAGACTCCCTTGGTGGAAACGAAATTTTCTTTTGTAATTGGTTATCGATGTGTGTTGCTTCTGCCTTAACGATGGAGCCTTGTGTTCATGTCTCTTTGCAGCTCTAGGACCCTAAATGGTGACACCAAGCAGGCGCTGTGCATGCTCCTCAGACCCTTTGAGTTCACATGTGTGTTGATCATGTTGATTTAGAAAGCCTTGCTCTTTGTTGTCCTCCATTCCTTCTGGCTCTTACACTCTTTCATTCTTCTCTTGCACTTATTTCTCTGAGCCCTGAGTGGGAAAATTTCATGGAGCCATCCCATTTAAGGCTGAGAGTTCCAGGGTCTCTCACTCTCTGCTTATGGGTCCCATCTGCTTCAGGAGAAAACTTCCCTGATAATGGCTGAGCAATGCTCTGTACAGCAGAATGGTAATTAGTGCTCTTCTTGTTGCTATGTTGTTCTGTGTCTATTTGTTTTTAGAACAGTAATATTTGATTTTACCTTAGGTCCCTGGGCTATCTAGTCTTGGGTTCTTGGTCACCCAAGCAGTCTCAAGTATGGAGTTTCATCTTAGGAAATAGCCCTCAGCTAAATCAGATATTAGTTGGTCACATGCAGAAAATTTGTGCCGCTATGGCATTAGCTTATCTTGCAAGTAGGACACCATTGTAGATCAACGGGTTTGTGGTTGGGTTAGTGTTTACATTTCTCCTTTGGCAGCAGGTAGAATATCTTCCTGTACCAAAAAAGCTATAATGTAAAGTCGAAGACTCTATGGAGGTACCAGCACAACTTCTCAGTGTTCAGTGAGATATGGAGGTGTTTTCTTCAGAAATAAAGGCTCGTCATAAGTTTGTGGAGGGCAACCTATAGTCATGACAACAGCTTATGCTGTTTGGGGGTTCCTCAGGGACACCTTTGGCCAACAACTCAATTAAATGTAACTTATTCCTAGTATTGTAGGTTTCAGTTAGTGACGAGATGTCCAGTTGCTGCTTTGTCTGCACCCATTATTTGGTGGTTTTATTTAGAGGGCCTTCATATATTTTAGGAAGTTTCTCCTGTAATAGATTTCTACCCTCTCCCTCAAATGGCCCTTAATTTTAGCTGTATCTTTCTGTATTCCCTTATTTATCCTCCCCCCCTTTAAATTTGACCCTCACATTCCAGCCCCCTCCATCCATCCATAATTATATGTTCTAGTTTCATTTTCTGTGGAGATCTGTCTGCCACTCAGTCCCTTACTTTATTCCTAACCTTTGTGGTTCTATGAATTGCAACTTATTTATCATTGACTTAACAGTTAATATACACATAGAAGCAAATATGTACCATATTTTTTCTGTTTTTTGGTTATATCATTCAGGGTGATTTTTTATTGTTCTATCCATTTACCTGTGAATTTCATATTTTTAGTTTTTTTAATGACTAATACTTTATCGTGTAAATGTACCTGAGATGGTTCTTATTGGTTTTCAACTTGACTATATCTGGAATTAATTAAAACCTGAATTTCTAGCCACACCTGTGAGGGATTTCTTTCTGAATTAAATCATTTTAGGTGAGAAGACCCTCTTCTAATCATGATCTTTGAGGTGGGAAAATACAACCTTAATCCAGATCTTTTGAGGTGGGAAAATCCACCTTTAATCTGGACCACCACTGGGCTGGTAGTCCTGGGTTTTATAAGAAAGCAGGTTGAACAAGCAATGGAAAGCAAGCCAATAAGCAGTATCCTTCCATATCCTCTACATAAATGCCTGTCTCCACATTTTGATTTCCTGTCATAACTTCCTTCACTGATGGCCTATGAATATGAAAGCATAAGCCAAATAGACCCTTTCCTCCCTAACTTGCTTTTGGTCATAATGTTTCATTATAGCGATGGCAACCCAAAATAAAACAGAACCACATTTTCTTCATCCGTTCCTCTGTGGAAGGACACCTAAGTTGTTTCCAAATCCTGCCTATTATGAATAGAGCAGCAATGAACTTGGTTGAGCAAGTGTCTCTGTAGGGGGACAACTTTTGGTTATATGTCCAAGAGTGGTATAGCTGGAGCTTAAGGTAGATGGATTCCCATTTTCCTGAAGAATGGCCAAGCTGATTTCCATGTCTACACAAGTTTGCACTCTCACTGGCAATGGATGAGTATTCCCCTTGTTCCACATCTTCACCAGCATGAGCTGCCACTTGTTTTATGGATCATAGCCATTCTGGTGGGTACAAGATGAAATCTCAAAACAGTTTTGATTTGCATTTCCAGATAACTAATTATGTTTAACATTTCTTTCAGTGTTTCTCAGCCACTGGAGTTTCCTCTTTTAAGAATTCTGTTTAGATCTGTACTCCGTTATTTAATTTGGTTATCTGTTTTTCTTGCTATCTACTGATTGTAGTTCTTTATATGTTTTGGATATTAGTGCTCTATAAGGTGTGCGGTTGGTAAACATCATTTCCCATTCTGTAGGCTGCTGCTCTCTGTGCCTGCACACCTTTTCAGTGAAGCATTTTAGTGAGCTTTTGGAATCTTTTTGTAAACTTAGCCATTCACTCTAAAAGGCTGTCCTTGTTTCTTCTTAGTTCCTCTAGCCTATAGGAAAAAATGAATCCTTTTCAGAAGGAAGTGGGGAGAACAAAACTATATAGACCTTATCACTAAGGCACACAAGTCATTATACTATATACAGTGTATTCACTATGGGGGTTGGTAAGATGGCTCAGAAGTAAATAACAAACACCTCTCTTAAGGGGACCTGAGTTCAGTTCATCCTTATTAGCCACTTACAACAGACTGTAACTTTGGTTCCAGGGGATCCAGAAACTTCTAATCTCCATAGGCACCTACACAAACAAGGCCATACCCATGCATAGATATAGGCATACACATAATTAAATAAGGCAAATTTTTTAAATAAAAAATGCATATGGTAATGTATTCTGCTGTGACAGCTGCAACTGTTTTCCTTTAAAAATTGGAGAACCAGAAATTTTAGTATCTGGGAAAAAAAAAGTCTGTTTCCTTTCACAGAATAGTAAGGAGGGTATCAAAATAGTTCCACAGAGGACCTTACATTTCTTCTACTGTGTGCTTATATGAAAAACGGAAGGGCTTGTTTTTGAAAACACCCCAATGCTACTATGATGTCAGCATTACGAATTAGGACTGCAAGCAATTAGAGGGGAAAAATCTTTTGGGTGCCATTGTGGCTTTCAGTAAGCATAGCTATAAAAGTAAACAGCATGTTTGGACATGCTTAGTAATAACTTTGAGGTTAAGAATGAAGAGAGGACAGAAAAGATATCAGGAGCAGAAACATGTTTTTCATTCTCATGTATGGAGTTCAAATTATTTTGCACACCTCTAACTGTGAAAAGTCGATAGCTTTTCATCTGTCTTTTCTCTAAAACAGCATATTATCATTTTGTGCCGGTAAAGTCAGAGACACTAAGAATATTGTGTCTGGTTCTCTTTGCTCTACTGAGTTTTCACTGATAATGATTTGTTGACACAAAAATAAGATTGTGTCTTTTTCCCCACATTCCATGCATGATAGAATTGCTTGTGACATTACCCAAGCAAAGACACTCTAGAGGACTCCAAAATGCTGGGGAAGCTGGGGCTATGGAAGTCAGCCTGTGTGTCTAACTGCCTGAGGTGACATTCAGTATAACTTTTCCTTAGACTGGGAAAACTCAGTGGATGGTGAGTTCTGAAAAGACGGGACAAATGGAATGAGTCATGAAGGAAGCTGCTACGCTTTATGTATTCCCCCCTCTCCCAGAAGAACAGTTTTCTTGTGTTCTCTGAAGCATAGAGCGTCTTCTAAAATCTCAATTCTAGAGAATCTCTCATGATGTCATCTGTTGCTCAAGGTCTTTAAATCTTCTCATCAGAATGGGTCATAATTTCTTTTTCCTATTTGTGGATAAATAGTTTGAAAATGATATATGAAGTATAGCTTTCCTAGCAGAAATGTGCTTCTATATTCTGCCAGCAGTTTTCTCAAAAGAGACTTTGGTGAGGCTTAATCTTCCACACTTCAATGTATGTCTCATGTTCGGGTTGTCACGTATTAGAGTCATTTAAGGGTGGTTCTCTCTGCGACATTAGATTGAGAGCCTGTCCACGCATCACTTGTTATGGAATATGGGTAATGCCTAGGCCAGTACTTCTCCCATATTAAGTACTAGAACCTACTACAAATGAACTACAAAGGAAATTCTATTGAAGAGGGAGCCTACAGAGAAAATAACATATATCATGTCAAAAAAGAATTTAGTGTTAAAATGTATCTAGTGGCAAACTGTTATGTATTCCCATTAACTTGGAGAAAAAAAAACACGTACAATGAGCTACTTGTTTTGGTCCTCATAAAATATGGTTGAGAAGGAGGGTATAATTCCTTTTGTCTGAAGACCCTCAGTGCTCAGGAATGGGTACAGGGGAACTTATTAGTTGGAGACAGTTCGATTGAACTGGCTTCAAATGTTTGATCTATTTAGAAACCAAGTTAAGGTTGCCCTGGTATCTCCTGGTATAAGAGTTACCATGTCAAAGAGGAATCTTTGAAATGGAAATCACTTTTTCTTTAAATGGAATAAATGAAAAAACTTTCCCTGGTGATTTATAATCTATTGAGAATTTATATGCTGTTAGGTTGTAATAAACCCAACTGTTCTGAGAACGTTCCTAAGGTGATTGTTTTCCTGGGAAATGGTGATTTTTATATTTGCATTCTTAGCTCTTCCCAAGGACACACAGTGCTTCAGCCGCATTATTTTGCAGCTCACTCTATGTGTTTGTATTGGGTTCTTGTGGCTAAAGTGAACATCCCAGGAAGCATGTATCTAAACCAAAGAGATTTTCTTCCAAAAGAGTGTTTTTCCAGAGGCTTGGATCCAGGATTCTACCAGTGTGGAGGTCACACCCTGAAAATAAGTTAGGCCAACTTAAAAAAAATCTTTTTAGAAGCCCACTTAGATATAATTAGATTTGTAACAGTAGTGTGAACACACGGTTTTATTTCTGTTTACGTATGCTGTACATATCTGGGGCTAGAAAATAAACTGTGCTTCTCCAACTAAATCTCTTTCTCAGCTTCCCACCATGAGCAGATACTACTTCATCTCTATCATGCCTGTCTCATGTACCACCTTTTGAAATGAACGTCTTCCTTGAAATGACTACTGTAGTTCTTGGAACAGGCATTTCAGAGCAGTCGCTGAGCTAGTGAGAGTTACTGAGATTTTGTTCACTGCACTGTGCTCTGGTCTGTGCCAGAGTTACCTGGAGAACCGGGGAGTTAGTGGCCCTCAGAGCAGGAAGGGATCAGATGAGGTTCTGTCAGAAGCACGTGGCCAGAACAGAGGCCGCCTTGGGGATGTTGGTGAGCATCACAGAAATGCACAGAGAAGAAATAACGCATAAGGTTTACAACACAGAAAGTGAGCTGGAATTACAGAACATTTAGAATGGCTGAAAGGGGACCAAGCTTCCAGGTGTGAACACAGAGACATCCCCCTTAGAGATGGTAGTTCTTTCCACCATAGGAAGAGGACCCCTATGAGACTGGGCTCCATCAGCTCCATCTCGCTGCATATCTTGAGTAAAGTGTGATGGTTCATTTCCCAACCTGCAAATATTCATTGTGTTAGTTGCTAATTAAATCACTTGCCTTAGGAGCTCACTCAGGCTTGCTGCTCTGATGTCTTCATCTGTAAAATAAGGGTTACACGCTGTTATCCACCTCACAAGCACCTCTGGAAAATATCCTGGCTCTGTAAAGTCTCAAGCTCACTTCTGCAAGGAGCAATCTCTGATAGAGAAAGTTGTTGCATTGTTGCATTATGTAAACTGTTGGAACCAGATACATGTCAATAAATTCAGATTTAGTATAACTTTCCTCCTTTCATTCACCATCAGCATCTGCTTCCATCTTTGCTACCTTGTTTATCCCTCTCTGGTCATTTTTTATGTTAAAGCACACCTGAGCATGTGTGATTACCTCTGTTCTTTGTCATTAACTGGCCAAGTGGATAGGAATTTAAGCGGTGAAAATCATGGTGATGATAAGGAGAGGAACATTTTCTCTGTTGTTTTTGTGTCTGTTTTTTTTTTTCAGGAATATCCTTACTTTTGGGTTTTAGGTAGAAGAAAATTTGACAGAACAGAACCCTTAATTGGTGTTTTAAGTAGGAACCAATTTAGTGTACTGTTCATAATTTCACATCAACTTGCACACAGAATCTTTTCAAATGAATTCAGGAACCAAATCAAATATCTGTCAGGGAAGTAAATGGAGAAAGGGGGAGAAGTAGACCATTGGCAGGAAGCATAGGACCCAGCTTTGTGTCATCCATCTGAAAACACATGCAATGTCTGGAGTTAGAATACAAAAAGGAATTAGATACACATTTAAAAAATATTATTTCTCTCTCTCTCTCTCTCTCTCTCTCTCTCTCTCT
>LOEQ01003844.1:27144-55956 GCA_001685075.1 Bramus lutescens
TTTGGAAGAGCAGGCAATGCTCTTAACCTCTGAGCCATCTCTCCAGCCCCAGTACTGATTTTTTAACATATTTTTTATCCTGCAACTTTACTGAAATAGTTTATTAAATTTAAGAATTTTCCAGTAAACTATATAGGATCTTTGACATGGAAATATATGTTATCTACAAACAGACATAGCATGACTCCTTCCTTTCCTATGTTTATCCCTTTTATATCTTCCCTTGTCTAGTTGCTAGAGCTAAGATGTTGTACACTGTTTTGAATAAGAGATGTAAAAGTGGGCATCTTTACTCTGATTTTAGTGGGAATTCTCTCTGTCCCCATTTTGTATAATGTTTTCTGTGGGTTTGTTGTACAGTATTTCTTCTAATCATGATAAACACAAAATAAGGATGTGTATTGTCTTTTTAATCACTAACCATAATGCCTATGTCTAGATAAATTTATTAACAGTTAGTAGATAACAGATAGATGGAGATATAATAATAGATAATAGATATATAGGTATGCAAGAAGTGGATAAATAATAGAGGATGATTGATATTTGATTGACAGAGGGTTTGATATACATACACATATATAGAAATGTATATGCCTATACATATACATATATATGGATGCATTCTTTTCCTTGCCTAGTCTAGAGACAGCCTAGGAATCTTTATCATCATGAATCCTAATTATTCTTGCTAAGGGTGTATTTCACAATCCTTTCCACTTTCCAATCCAGGTAATTAACTGTTTTATCAATTATACTGATTGAGACTTGAGACCAATTTTCCCTTTCAGTTTTGGTAATAGATTGCCTTCAGATATCCAGAAAGCAAATTTTCCCAAAATTGTATAATACTTTTTGCCACAAAATAGTAGTAGTTTTATTGTCTTTATGTTGTACCAGTGACAATTTATAATTAATTAATTTGATGCATTATCATCATGAATTAAATTGGTAGAGTAAGTTTTCATTATGTTATGTTAATTATGTTGTATTTCAGATATGTAGTGCATTACATATACTTCATATTTAATAAATGCAACAAATACACTAATTAAACAGTTATATAGATTATAGAACTGGGTCATACTGCAGCTAGTAATTTGACCAGTAATACATGAGAGGATCAGTGTACATTCTCAAATTCACAGGCCAAACCCTTTAACTGTAATACTGTGTGCAGAGTCAGAGTGGGCTCTGGCTATATTCAGTTCACAGTGCCAAACATTGAATATTGAAGATTTAAGGGAGCTACTTCTTAGACCTGTCAATTGTCAGAAAAGATCAGATCTGAAATTAAATTACATATAAGACAAAGGTGATAAATACATCACAATCATTCCTTGATCATTGCTCTCTTGTATTGGTATAATTATTCAAATTGCTTATATGTGCTGTGTCTATGAAAGACCGTCTTCCCAATTCCATGGTCAGAAACTTAACACTAATAATTTGAAATTACTTGTATACAGGAGAATTCATGCCACATAAATTAGTAAATGTTGTGAATCAGTGTTTGTTTATTTTTCCTGGTATCTGATTGTCAAACCTTTACCAGCAAGACACATTGTGCCTAAACTAGAGGAAGCTTACAAAGTTGGTACCATAAAATCCCATCTTTATGACCAAGATATTTATTTTATAATATCCAGCTGCTGGCAATGTCTGAGATTACTGACTATGTATGATTGTCTGTTTAGTTTCTAAGAGAACATTGAGACTTGGAGGGTATGAAGAGGTTTTTTTAAGATTTATTTTTAGTTATTTGTATATGTGTGTATGTGTCTGTGTGAGTGTATGTCACAAATTCGGGGGTTCCCATAGAGGCAAAAAGGTGAATTTGGATATCTTGGAATTTGAATCACAGACAGTTGTGAGCCACCAGACACGGGTTCTGGGAATCAATCTTAGGTCTCTGGTTCTCTTAACCATTGAGCAATCTCTCCAGCTCAGGCTTTGTCCGTTCCATGTCTTGCCTCTGTGTTTGGATGAAACATTGCAATTTGTAGCTAATAATAAATAACAAATTCGTCTGGAAATCAGGTTTGATTTTGCTATTCTTTTTATAAATATTATATATTGCATTTCCTGGAAGTCAGCTATAGTATAGAAATGAGCAACAATTTCTTCATATGTATTTCCTTTCCCATACCATTTCTATTCCTAACTATAATACCTACATCTTTTCAATCTTGGTAAAAATCAATGTGAAGGCTCGGAAGATGGCTCAGATGTTAAAGCACTTGCCTGGCAAACCGAAGAATGCAGTTCTGATCCTCACAACTCCCATAAACAGTGCATGTCTTTGGCAACCCATATGTAACTCTAGTCTCCGAAGTTAGAGTTGTATGATCACCATGGGCAAGTTGTCAAATGAGACTAACCCTGTTGGTAAACTCTGGATTGATCGAGAGACCCTGTTTCAAAGAATAAAATGGAAGTATAGTTGGGGAAGATTTTCAGTGCCAAACTTGGAGTTCTACATACATGTCTACAAGGTGTTCATCCACTGGAAACAGAGACATGTTCTAACCCACATGAAATACTTATATGCAAAAAACACATAAGAAGAAAAAATAAATATTGTAAATCTTTATAGCTGATTTGCTCTGCTCGTTTTTAACATTCGTAGAGCAAAATACAGTTTGAACTGCTGTGATTAGTGTGGGGCTAGAAAGAAAATAGTATGTATTGATTATCAAGTTATTGGCCAAGATATTTGATTGCTCCTTGATAATATTTTTCAGACAACACTCTTGATCACTAAGTTTCTGATTAGAGCATCACCATCCAATATTGTGCCTTTCTTTTCTAAACCATTACTGATTAATTCCCCTGTGTTTTCTGGAGTGTGCTAGAAATTTCTCATCAAAGCAGTTTACAAAGCTGATGTCTGTATTCCATGACGATATAAACAATGATGTTAAAGCTAATGGTTTTGAGTTATGTTGTTTATGTGTTAGTCACAGCAAAGATAATAAGGAATATTTGTGAAGAATTACCGAGTCTCATTTGCCTACTTTCTTTGTACCCAGTACATGAATAGCATAACTGAATAACAATAGCTTACCAGAATTCTTATAAATTATATAGCTTTCATAATGTCAATCATTTTTATATGTCTTGCATTATATAACCTAGAAGAAATGACAGTATTTAAAAAGTATGCATACCAGAAACTTGTGAGAAGGTTTAAGTTCACATTCCTCTACCTCACTGATATTCTCTTTATAAAAGCTGTTAGAATATGGAAATGAATAAGGAATTTGCATATTTTATTCTTACATTGGGTTGCAAGTATATCTTAGCTCAGTATTTACATTTGAGTGATTCTATATACTTAAAAGGAATTTTTCTTGGGCTAATTTAAATTATTCTATGGCTTTTCAAGAGTAAGTACTTTAAGGCATTTTTCAAAAATATGTGTGGAAGGCCCAGGCCATCTGAATAAAGACACCCAGATGAACTGCATAGGAGGTTAGGCCAGAATCTTAGAAGCACACAGAACAGAGGCCACATTTTAGAGATGTGTCTTGACATCCCAGGACTACATTTACTAAATCATACTTCCCATAGCACTTTCCAGATCAGGAAAATTATCAGCTACAGTTGAAGAGCTGAATTCTGCGATGGGTGGACATCGTTAGCCTTCTCTTGGAAGCCTTCACCCTCCAGATTTTCCGGGGTAAGAAAGGTCTCCCACCATATGCAATCATAAACTAAGCATCTGAGCTGTCACCACTGTCAGTTGTTTTCTCAGCTACAGGATCCCTCCTTGGACTGGTTTGAGCCTAGGATGACACTATCCCTTCATGCTAGAGTTGACTGCATTCTCTCCTTACCTTCACACTATGAAAAGTTCCTGAGGCAGATGGAGGAGAGGTGGTGTGCCTTACCCTGCTGAGTCTTCTCAGTGGGCATAATAGTAACAAATGCACTTTTCACACTAAAGTCTTCTTATTAGTTCTCCAGTTAAGTCTGTGCCCTGCCCCAGTAGACTGAAAACTCAAATTCTCTATGATTCCCAAAGCCACTCCACTGCAAACGCCCAGCAGTAAAGATGGCTGTAAACTGGGTTCCTACCTGCAGTGTGTGTGTGTGTGTGTGTGTGTGTGTGTGTGTTTTGTAGGGATACATATGCCTTTGCATAATCTCAAACATACAAAATCTTATTCTGACTTTATGTCAGGAGGACTTATGGTCTTCAAAGAGGGAAAGGGAGAAATAGAGACAGACAGACAGACACAGACAGGCGTGATAACACAGCGGTTTTCTGCCCAAGCTCTCTGCCAGGAAGATTAAAACTGTGAGGTTAGGGAACTACTGGTATTGCTGAAGGCATGGTGAACCCTTCACTTGCTTCATTTGTCTACTCAGTGACTTTGCATTGTATTGGGAAGAAACTGACTGTACTCATGGTGAGCCTGAAGAATTGAAATATGGCTGGCCATTATTAGAGAAACTTCCTACTGCAGCATATAGGAACAAATACAGAGATCCACACTTAGATATGATGCAGACAGTGGAAAAACTTTGGAACACTAGGCTTCCAATGGGAAGTCTCCATCAAATCCCTCTCCTTAGGGATCAGGGAACCCTGCTGAAGACTAGGCAGAAAAAAAAGTAAGAACCAGAAGGAATGGAGGACACTATGGAAACAAAAGGTCCTCTAAGTCACATGATCAAAGCTCTTATGAAGCCACAGAAGTGAAGAAGCATGCGTAGGACCTGTATGTCTGTACTAGGTGCTCTGTGTATATAATATTCCTTCCAGTTTAATGTTTCTATGGAGTTCTTGAGGGTATGAAAGAGTGGGTTTCTGTTTCTTTTGCCTTCTCTTGGGCTCTTTCCTTCTCTCTGTTGATTTTTTTGTTCAATTCCAATGTGTGAGTTTCTGTATTATATTATATTCTATATTGCTATCTCTTAGATAGCAGGCTGCCCTCAGCTTACACAGCACCTTTGAGGAGGGAAGAATATATGCATAGGTAAAGGGCTGTAGAAAAAGAATGGAAATTGTGTTGTTCAGGTGGCTTTAGGATCCTACGGAGTAGAGTATGATGCCACTGGGAAGGTCTAGGTGGATCTGATTTGTGTAGGAGTTTCATGTAGATAAATTAATTATTGCTCCACCAGCCATACCCCACAAGTAATGGCTGATTAATATGTAACCAACTGCATTGTATGTAAAGCCTTGGAGCTAGTAAGGCACTCCCACTACCCAGTACCATTTCTTACCCTCTAATTTTATCTGATCTTTAACAAAGCATTAATGATCTTAAGGATAATCTCTATTTTGATGTGCTGTTTTGTAACTGATTTAAATAAATCAACATGAACTATAGGGAAAAAAGAATATGCATTGACTGATGGTCCCCTACAGTGCTTTTCTTGAAATTAGTGAAAGAAACTTTTCCTTTCAGATGTCATTTCTATTCCAAAGGCAAAGTTGTTTTAGCATCCATTTCCCCCTGTTGAGGTGCCGCAGCATTTTCTTTATTATAAGTACATTTATACTGATCATGCTGAGCATCTTACAAGTTGATTAAAAGTTTTTATCTTATCCTTCTGGAATTAGGGCCATTTTAATGCTGGCAGCTACTGTTTTTTCTTGAAAATACGTCATGTTTTCCTGGGCTCTTTTCAAAAAATTTGAATTATATCTTGAATGTTTGTGAGACTGGTTTCTATCTTATTGCTTAAAATAGCATTATGTTTCAACAGTAATGGGTAATTAACTTTGTTACTGTCAGGTTGCATGTGATCTCTCCTACAGTTCTTGGCAACTGAAATCACCATTCAGTTTGCTTTTATTTTCTTGCTCATTATTTTTGTTTATTTTTACCAACAAACTATAAGTGTGCTGATATACAGGTACAATGTGATGCTTTAATATATGTCTGCCCTAGGAAAGGACTGGAAAGTCAACACTAACTACTATTTTTTGAAGTAAGAACATTTCAAATTCCCTGCCTTGTTTTTTGTTATGTATACATTAGTATCTATTACTATGATCTATGCATTTGACCTTAGATGCTTTCCTTGTAACATCCAACAAGAACCAGCAAGGTTGCTATTATAACTTCATCTACTGAGTTACAGTTACCACCTAATGTTGAAAGAGACTTCTAAACCTGGTTGTCTCCCATACTATCAATTTCTTCACGATGGTGTCATGCATGTCCTCTCTCTTTTATTCTATCACAGAAACACTATCTGTCTATTCCAGCCTTTGCTCTGTTTAAGTCACTGAAAGACATGCTACTATATTTTCACATTCATTTTGTGTTTATGATTCCCCAAACTACAATTTTTGAAGATTGCAGTAGTGCTGTTCACAATAGTCAAAACATGGAAAAAACCTGTGGCTATTAATTTACAAGTGAATAAGGAATAGGTTGTCTGTGCACGATGGAAAAAATGAAATTCTGTCATTTGCCACAACATGGGTGGATCTG
Organism: Bramus lutescens; assembly: GCA_001685075.1. Lineage (NCBI taxonomy): Eukaryota > Metazoa > Chordata > Mammalia > Rodentia > Cricetidae > Bramus > Bramus lutescens. The sequence goes on from LOEQ01003844.1 coordinate 33,600, forward strand.
GAGATCACTAAGGTATGTGAAGTAAGCTAGGCACAGAAAGACAAGTTCTGCATGATCTTGCACATGTGGAATGTAAAAGCTTTGATTACCAGGGGCTGGGTAAATGGGTTGGGGTGGGTGCTGGGATAAATGGCTACTTAGCTACAGTTACATGGAAGGGTAAAAAAATTCAGATTACTAGTATATAGTATATTAAATATAGATAGCAAAGTTTACTTGTTTTTCATGTATCTTGTTTTGAAAGATTTTTGTCTTAAAGATGATGGCTATTTGAGGAGGGAGAAATTTCAACCTGATTTAAACTTTGTATACTAAACACATACATTGAGATACCATTAATTATTCTATTAATATATGAATTTTGTTTTTGTGTGTCTGATCAATTTGATAAATCATATAAATTTGATTTTGAACATTATAGTGCAGCCTTTCTTCCATGAATTGAAAATAAATTGAAATTTATGCCCTGGTAGTGCTGAAGCATGCAGGAGCAGCCTATATGGTGGTTCTGTTGAACTTGTCCATCTTGGGTTTCATGGTCTAAGTTGAAGAGGATGACTGACTATATGTCTTCCTCAAGAGAGCACCAGATCTCATTACAGATGGTTATGAGCCACCATGTGGTTGTTGGGAATTGAACTCAGGACTTTTGGAAGAACAGATGGTGCTCTTAACTGCTGAGCTATTTCTCCATCTCATAGTTATTTTTCTATAAATATTATACCTGCTTATTCCTTAATAGTAACATGTGCATGGAAATGTACATTTTCCCATTTAGATCTAGTGCAATCTGAACACTAAGTTCTAGTGCTTGCTCCTTAAGAGATGTGGAACTCACATGTTCATTAGTTATCTGCAATAGCCTGGTTCTGTACATCACTGCACTTATTGTGAGACATTGAAATGGTTGTATTATTTAAATCTAATGCAGCATAAAAAGACATAGCAAAAGGATGATGCTGTTAAAGGTCCTTTAGACAATTGTTTGGGGATCTTGGTTGTTATGGTGTCCTTGACTGTTATCAAATGGCCTCTTAATTAATACACATAAATTATTAAAAGGAAAAGAAAACTGAAGTTAAATGGACTCAGGAATAGAATTGATATTAAATACCACAGGCTCTGCAAATGTTGTTAACTAGTTAGCCACACATATCACGTGACAACAATTTCTGGAAGATGCAAATATAAAAGTTTTCTGATGATGAAGGGTCGGCTCTGAGAATAAAAGCATCCAGAAGTTGGTGTGATGTGGAAATTTTTGACTCCAATTTGCTGATACCTTATCTGTGGAAATGACTGCCAGGAAGGAAGAGAAACACTGTTCTCTCCTTAAGTCCATTGTCTGGTGTCCCCTGCCCATCCTCAGTTGTCCATCTTTATTCTATAGCTGGAGACAATTCCCTTTCCCTGAAGGGCTAACCAGAAGCAGGAATAACACGGAAAATGATGCTCATGCGCTGGGTTCATTTGTGTGACCAGATAACCTGTAACTCGGATATCATGATTCTCCTTTTCTAGAGGGGAGACCTGATGCTCAGAAACGTGATGTGATTTATCTACCATCACACTGACAGCTGTGGTGGGACTGGATTATAGCACACATCCGTGCAGCTCTCCATCGAGCATCTGTACCTGCTCCATGTGATATGCTGTTTAGAGGGAGGAGCTCGTCTGGGAAGAACAGACCTCTATGTCTCTCAGGAAGCTTTCACATCGTAGATATGGAAAAGCCGCACAAGCAGAGCAGTGCTGGAGAAGCATTGTTCCCTCTAATTTGTTCTCTTTCCTTTGTTCTCCCTCTTTTCTCTCATCACACGTGGTAAATACGTGAGTCATCTGAAAATGGCCGCTTCGCTTTAGATTCTTCTTTTCTATAACCGAACAATCTTCAGTGACTGAAGGCAGCATAAAAATAGGAGAACTGTGAGGAAAATAAAGCTCAGTAGCCCAACCTGTGTGCTAACCTTTGCTTTCCATTAATCTAACTTCATGTGATGACTACCCTGAAACTGAAGACATCAACCTCACTCACCGGTTTATCTTTCAAAATTGCACAGAATCAAAACAGTCATAACGGACAGGAAAAACCCTGTGTACTACAAAAGTTTGAAACTAAATCAAATTATACACTAATCAGTTCCATCAACACGGCATCCCTAACCTTCTTCTAAATTACACCAAGGTTGTGGCATTTCTTGGCCAGTGGTGCTAAATATAAGCAGATTATTTTGTGCTCGCTCCTTGTGCTTTTGCTGACTGACACAACAATTAAGGAAACAAGTTTCCTTTGTAAATTACAGCTCCGTGCAGCTTTGAGTAAGCAAAAGTGTACATTGGAAATATTTTTAGCTTGACATGAAACTTTCCAAAGGCTCCTAATTAAGCATTAAAGACTGAGAAACTATAATTGTAGATGCCAAAGTAACTAGGAAATCAGACCTTTGGTGGGATCAATCTTAAACTAAAACTATTGTTTGGAAATCCTCATGGGAAGGCCTTTTTATGTCTCAGCATTTTCTTAGACAGAAGACTACCTCTAATAGTGTCCACACGATAAGAAATTCAGGTGTGCAGTTCATATGCAGCGAGTAAATACAGAGAATGTGTACCGTGTACAAGTGAAAAGATTGCTGTGAGCTCTGCTCACTTGGGGTGAGGAAAGAAGCCTCCAGAGCCTTGTCCTAGGGAAGGAACTCTATGAATGTTCCTTGTCTTCGGGTCAGATGTGGATTATCGCCATGAAGTTCACATATTAGAAACGGCATTTGAAAACTGCCTTACCCGTAACTTGATTTCAAAACTACTTAATCTTCTGGGCCACATTTGTAATATAATGATAAGATGATATTAAGCCAAATGCTCCTATTTAGCTCAGATTCCCCTTATTGTTCTATGAAGAAAATATGCTTTCTATAGTTAAAAGGTAAACAGCTTTCTATTCAAAGCATCTGTTGAATTACTGAAATGTTCTGGTCAAGTACCATAAATTAATTTAAATTACCAATTATTGAGATACTGCTGTCATAACAAGTCATGCTGTGGTGACTGATGAAATTATTAAGATCAGTCTTTGAAAATGCAAGAGGATTTTATATTCATTCAATTTTGCATCCTCATATGAAATGCTGTTCTTTGACCATCACTGTCTAACTTCTTAACATTTTTACTTGATGTCTTATTATTCCATTTGATTGAGGTTGGATTTTCCTCTGTATGCTGTGAATACTATTGGTGAATAAAGAACCTGCCTTGGCCTGTTGATAGGGCAGAATTTAGGTAGGTGGGGAAAACTAAATTGAATGATAGGAGAAAGAAGGTGGGGTAAGAGAGAAACCATGTAGCCCCACCCGAGACAGATGCCGGAACTTTACCTGGTAAGCCACTGCCATGTGGCGATACACAGATTAATTGAGATGAGTTAAATTAATATGGAAAAGTTAGCCAATAAGAAGCTAAAGCTAATGGGCCAAGCAGTGATTTAATTAATACAGTTTCTGTGTGATTATTTCTGGAATCTGGGTGGCTGGGAAGCAAACAAGCGGCCTCCTCCAACATATGATCTCAACCCAGTAATTTGGGTAGCTGAATGAGTGTCACAGAATGCACTGTAAGCAAAACTCTGTTGATATCCCCTGATTTTGAAGCATTTACCGTGAGTACCAGTAATGGATGCATTTACTCACTGCATCGCCCAGCACTAATACTGAACCAGTTGTATCTAAGTGAGGGGACTAAAGTGACCTTTATGTAATGAATTAGATTTCTACCCAGTTGTTGTTACTGTAGTCTTTCAGATAGCATCAACATTGTGTTCCCTTTCCCCCAATCCACTCCTCTTCTGTTTCTGTTTAGAAAAGGACAAATCTCCCATGAGTATCAATGAAACAGGGCATATCAAGTTGCAGTAAGACTAAGCACTTCCCCATGTACCGAAGCTGAGCAAGGAGACCTAATATGGGGAGTTGGGTCCTGGTGTAGGAGGTCCTTCTGTATTTGTGTTGCTTTCATTGGTTGAATAAATAAACTGCCTTGGCCTTTCGATAGGGCAGCCCTTAGTTGGGCTGAGTAGAGAGAACAGAATGCTGGGAAGAAGGGAAGTGTGGCAGATGCCATGATTCTCCTGCCCAAGAGAGATGCTGGTTAGACTCATGCCAGTAAGCCACGACCTCGTAGTGAACTCAGATTAATAGAAATGGGTTAGATCAAGATGTGAGAGTTAGCCAATAAGAAGCTAGAAATAATGGGCCAGGCAATAATTTAATTAATGCAATTTCTGTATGGTTATTTCAGGTGTATGCTAGCCGGACTGCGGGATGCAGCCCACTCCTCCTACTACAGGGTCCCACAAGCCAGCAAAAAAGTCTAACAGCCCCTGTTCCCACTGTTAGGAGTCTCACAAGAAGACCAAGCTCCACAACAGTAACATATATGCAGAATGTCTAGGTCAGTTCCATGCAGGCTCCTGGTTGTTGGTTCAGTCTCTGTGAGCCCCTGTGAGCCCAGGTTAGTTGATTCTGACAGTTTTCTTGTGGTTTCCTGGACCCCTCTGGCTCCTACAGACCCTCTCACCCTCTTCTACAGGATTCCCCGAACTCCACCTAATGTTTGGCTGCTGGTCTGCATCTGTTTTTATCAGTTGCTGGATGAAGCCTCTCTGATGACAACTGTGCTTGACACCAGTCTCGTCACAGGAGATGGCCAGTTCAGGCTACTTACCTGCTATTGCTAGGAATCTTACTTGGGTCTTCCTTGTGGATTCCCCAGAGATTCCCTTGCACCAGTTTTTTTGCCTGACTCCGAAATGCTCCCCTTTCCCGTATTCTCTTTCAGTACTCTCACCCTCTATCTTTACTCCAGTCTGATCCCATCCCCATCTGCTCCCAGTTCACTCACAAAATCTCTTCTATAAAGGAACAAAGGAGAAAAAATACCAGCGTGTAGTACCTGCACACAGAATGTGAAGATCAAGCAATGAGATGCTCCCTTAAGCATTAAACTGCACTGGTCTCATGCACACCTGGTTTAATCACAATAACCCACCTTAGGACATTCTCAGTGAGTCTGGATGTCACCACTATTTTTTTAAGACAGTTGTGGAGCTATTCTTGGGAATTGATTTTAGAGCTGTTTTATGAACCACAGTCATTTATAAGATCTAGCCTCCCGACTTTAAAGTCCTAATGTAGTTTTGAAAACAACAGCAGAAGAAAGGATTGCTCACAGTTCATTATCTACCTTCTTCCTCTGGTTTGTCTCTACAATATACTTGGCAATTAAAATATTAAAACTGATCCTCAAAGGCAAGAGAGGAGTCAGCTGTTAAAATTCAAAAGGTACTGTTGACATTCATTGTGAATCCTCTCCGAAAGACTTTAGCTAATGAAGGCATTCCAGTTTATATTCATAGTCCATTAAACAGATTTCAGTGGTTGCTTAGGAGAACCCCAAATGGGTCTTATTGTTTTACAGTTGATTTATGCAAATGTTTGCCTTTCTCCATATTCTTTGCTAGAAAATAACAAAGAGAGACAGTAAGGGGTATGGCCATGAAAGTATCCTGAATGTAATAAGACCAAGCCCTTTGGAAATAATTTCTTGTTTTCCCTGAGTCCTTAATGGTGCTGAGAAAAAGATGGTCAATAGCAATTCCCAGGAGAGGAAGGGATAGGAGTGTACTTGCAAACAGTCTTTCAGCAAAACTTAAAAGCCAGGGCTTTAGTCTTTACCCTGCCCCTGTTTCCTCCTTTAAATGGCTGATGGCACAAACCCTCTCGGGGAATTAATTTCTTATTCTATGCTGGCTTTCTGGAAAGTGATAACAATAGGCACCATGCCATTATGCTTATGTCCAACCATTAATATCTATCTAAGGAGAAAATTTCAATGGAAGAAAATGCAGCCTCTCTTTGACCAAGAAGAAAACTTACTTCCTCTGCATTGCTTTCATTCACTAGAAACATCAAAGAAAGACTTGCAGTGGATCCAATAACAGGCAATGTGAAAAGTCAGGCCTGCAACTTGGAAGGAGAGTCGTGACCTTTCTTAGAGGAGGGACCAAATAGTGTAGAACTTCAAATCACCCCTGCTGTTCTAATAACATCCCTAGGTTGCTAATAGCTTTATAGAACCGTGAATTCTGAAATTATAACTCCATCTGGAAAAGCGAGGACACTCAAGTTGCAATGAAAATCACCCATTTCTACAGGAAATATGTTAAAGTAGTCAAATCCATGTCCCAGAGGTGGCAAGGATCCTAGAGCAGTGATACTTGCTGAGCTCAGGAAAGGCCGGATGTGACTTACTACTATACCATCTTCATAATAAACTCACAAGACAATATTGATTCAATATCAATACGGTCTACTATTGATAAGAATCAATGTCTGTAGACACTGACATTGATTATCTCCAATTCATTATTAACAAATGTATTTAATTAGAAAGATTAAAATCAAAGATTTTTGAACAATTTTGAATAAAAATTCAGATTCTGACCTGGTTTTGTAACTCAAAGTTTCTTTTATCTTGAATTTTATCTAATCCAAGAGAAAAATTACTAGTAAATAGCATTCAAGCCTTTATACATTTGGTAGAAGTTAAACATGACTATCTAATTATGCATAACTATAAAATGACCAAGAGAAAAAAAAGAAAGAAAAGATGAAGGACTAGGCCAGTTTAACCAGACATACAGCAGCATTTGAAATTTAAACTGTTTAACCTCAGTGTTCCCAAAGTGATCATGAGTAATTTAAATAAATGAGGACCTGGTAAAACAATGACCTATACTTTTAAATTTCAGGGGTGAATGAAGACAGGTATTTCAAATCATGCAAAGACATTCTTAACCAGATCTGAATTTAGGAGTGAGTCATGAGCCCGAGGCTTCATGTGAGCATGTGAAAACTGATTGTGAAGTTTGTATGTGCATCCACCATACATCCAAGAGGAGTGGAGACAAGTTGAAAGGCCTGGAAGACCTGAGCAAGAACATGGTACAGTTGTACTTTTTCTCATGTATCCATCCACGTGCAGAGGGAGAGGGACATGCTCCAAGTCTTTAAACCTGCGTTCCTATATTTACACTCTCGACTCAAGTACCCACCCTTTTACTACTTGTAGGATTTATTTCCAGTGGAGCACCAGCATGCCTTTTATCTGCTACCTCTCAGAATTTATATGAAATCTTTAGAAATAAATCTTGAGTGCTCTAAAATCCAAACCTAGACAACCATATTCATTTTTAGATACTTTCCTTTATTCTTTAAAATATGTTTTGTTCATATTATTTTCCCCTTGCAGCTCCTCCAACTTCTTCCCTACTCACCCAACTTCATGCTCTGTAATTTAATTTTAAAATAAAAAACAAAACAAAAATATCCCACATGTACACACACACACACACACACACNCCCCCCAAAATACAGAGTCTAATTTATGTTGTTCATGGGATGCACCCTGGAGTATGGTTGATATACCTGGTGACACTCACCTGAAAGAAACTGATTTTCACTTTCCCATCAAGCATCAGTGGAAACAGCCTCTTGTTTGAGAGTGGGACTTTGGGTCCACTTCCCCTTGTTAGTACTGGAAATTTGTCTGGTTTAACCCTATTCAGTCCTGCACATAATGTCACAGTCTCTGCGAGTTCATGTGTACATATGCCTTGCTGAATCTGAAAGAAGCTGTTTCATTGGAGTTGTCCATCACCTCTAGTTCTTACATGCTTTCTGCCCCCTCTTCAAAATACATTCCCGAATCTTACCAGAGAGGATTTGATAATGACATTCTACTCAAGGGTGAGCACTCCTCATGTGTAGATTGCTCTACATATTGACTGTGGTTTTTAATATCCTTTATGCTCATACCCTTCCTGTAAACTTCATCAATGATTTTTAATGCAAGAGGTTTTATTTTATAATCTGTTTTTAATCCAAGAAAGAAAAGATTCATTAAGGGATCTGTGTGATGTTTTAAGAGATTTGCTGTTGGGTGAGGGATGTAAGGCTGAGGCACTATTAGAACAGCCAAGCGGAGCTGCTGTCCAGCTCACACGAAATGAGTCAATGTCTGGCTTTTACTTGGAACTGAAGTAGTTTTCATTTTCCCCATGACTTGCTCAGTTGGAACAACCTGTGATAACATGTATTCATAGTTGCTCCAGATGCTTTCTATGCACAGGAGAGACAGACCTGTGGGATTTTAGCTCTGATTTTTGACTCAGGTTCACTAAATATTATATATTGAGTGCCTACTGTGTGCACAGCAGAACTTCTTTTTCAAGTTCATATGGATTCCTGCTGAACACAACTCTGTATGACTCTTGCCCTCAATTCTCCTGTGGGAATAATATTTTTTTCACACTTATCTAGTTCCTGGAGACTCTGTGAAAGTTGACAAGGGAATGTTTATGAAGTATGTGAAATTCTCAGATGGATGTATTATATAAACATAGAAGAATGATGCCTTTCCAGGCTGCAGGCAGAGCCTGGCATTTTGTTAGCAAACTGTTTCCCTGATGGGGTGTTATTGGCCTGAAGCTGTCTTACTCTGAGATAGCATATACTTATTTTATTAATACATTTACTGACTCATGGCCCAGTGGAAGATAAGGATATGGAAATTAAATTATATTTCGCTAAAGTATGGACTAAGGTATCCTAATCTCTTTCAGTCCTTTTGAATGGAGGACCTCAAATCTTTGTATAGTAAAGAAAAATAATGAAGAGTCTTGCTTCTTGCCTAACAGATACTCTTTTTACTCAGGAAAGATCATGCAAAAGATATTCAAAACCCTAAAGTGATTGACTGCTTAGAAGTATCTCATAAATAATTTAAGGAGATAATTTCTAAAGTTCTATTGAATTCCAAAATAATTTTGCAAGCCACCACATTAAAACATGTATTATCAGGTTGAGGATGCCATCAGGGAAGGCTTTTCAGAATGTAGTTCATCAGAAAACAAATCACTGGAAAGTTTTAGTGGACACATAGAAGAACCTGATGAAAACCTCTACCATTTAAACTTGTCAACATGCATCTGAATTGATTAGTTCAGTGGCACTTCCTGTAAAATACAGTTTTGCGCCTCTTTGTGTGTGTGCCAGAAGTTACCAGTACTAACGGCCACTCAGAAGTCAGGAATGGAGCTCATCCTCATGATTAATCTGGATCCAAGTCAACAAAGAGTCCTGTGAGTCAAATAGATCTAGCTACTGGTACTTCCACTCAAAACACTTCATACCCTCTGGGCAAAGATTTCTTCCCATTTTTAAGTACTAAATAACAACTACCTTGAAAGTTACTGCAAAGACCACCCTTGTAAACATTTGTATATGATATGCAATATTTTATCTGAAGTAGGCTCCAAGTTATTCCAATGTATACATCATTTTTACACATAAGAACACAAGTGTTATATATATTAAATATAGACTGAATTGATTTGAATTCTACCAATTTAATTTTTATCCTCTGTATAAAATTAGGTTCATGCTTTCAACGCTATTGGAGCAGAGTAATACTTCAAACAATTATTTGTTCTTATTAACCAATAAGACTAACTCATCACTATAAATTTATGTTTTATAGGATCATTTCTTTGAAAATGATTGAAATAGGTTTCCTAGAACATGGTTTCACTAGTATATATTAATGCTGATACATTTCACCATATTAAATAACAATATATAGGTAGATGTGTTGGGAGAGGCTGCTTGTTTGTTCCCATTAGTCCAAACCCGAAATAATCACTCAGAAACTATATTATTTGCAATACTGTTTGGCCAATAGCATAAGCATATTTCTGGCAAACTCTTATATCTTTAATTAACCCATTTCTATTAATCTGTGTATCACCTCATGGCTGTAGCTTACCAGCAAGGTCTCCTGTGGGCAACTACAGGGCTTCTCCTGACTCCCCTTCTTTCTGCCAGCATTCAGTTTAGTTTTCCCACCTAACTTTACACTGTTAAGGCATTGGCTGAAAACAGCTTCTTTATTGATCAATGACAATAAAAAAATATTTATAGAATTTACAGGGGAATCCAACATCACATCCATTTTTCTGTCTAAATGAAAAGGAAGGTTTTAACTTTAACATAGTAAAATTACATATAACCAAACAGGTATCAATCAAGAAGTACAGTTACAACATTAATATCTATTTTATCTTGTATCATAACTAAGGAAAATTATAATTATAACTATATATTCTTCAACTCCATCAAAGGCCCCAGAGGATATAATATTTCCTAAATAAACAGGAAGTACATTGTAAGCAACTTCCGAAATTCTAGAATTGTCAACTCTAGAATTGACAGAGACATATTACTGCCTGGACATTCACCCAAAATTCTTCTGTAATATTGCAGGCACACATTTTCAGCCTATAGGCCCATAGTATCTGACAGACTTTTCCATGAATCAGGAAATTTCAATGACAGTTCCACCTATATTGGCAGTGTGTCAGTCACTTTCTTCTGTATCCTGCAGACTGTCTGGCAGACTCTTTCATTAAGCTGGAACTCCTAAGAATCGTCTCACCTTCTTTAGGCAACTGCAGTAGTCATTTTTCTGAGGGTCCTGCAAGTCCAGTCAAGCAGCTCAGGCAAGAACAGTTTCTTGCCCAAATGGCTACCAAACTCCATGAGGCTAACAAACTTCGATGTCCATCATCCTCTTGAAGTAGATTGCTGCTGCCAGGAATAGATGTGTCTTGTTGCCATAAAAAGTCTAAGTTCTTAAAACATTTTTAAATGCAATATTCTGTTAGTCTTTGAGAGATTTGAAGAATAGTTATCTATCTGAAATATATCTCTGTACATCTAGAAAACCTAACTAGCATGACTACCAGCTTACCTAGTATAGGTGAATATCTGTTAACACACATTTCTTAATTATACAATATACCTTTAAGCAAGCTGCACNTGTACATCTAGAAAACCTAACTAGCATGACTACCAGCTTACCTAGTATAGGTGAATATCTGTTAACACACATTTCTTAATTATACAATATACCTTTAAGCAAGCTGCACAAACACAATAGCTTACATATAACAAAATTGACCTAAAATTTATATTAAGAGACCAAGATCCATACCAATCCAAAGTATCCCACTCTATAGTATATCCCCCTTTAAATGTAAATAAACATTTATAAATGATATTTGGGAATTTGGGCATAGTTCTCTCCAAACTACTTCCTGCTGTTTATTGTATACTGCATTTCTAGGGTTCACGTAGCCCTCTTAGGGGTGAGGATCTTGTTCCATCAAACCACATTAGTATGGAAGGAATCCACAGGTTCTCCTACTATGTGGGGGCAAAAATAAAGATCTCTTCTCCAAAGCAACAAATTTTTACACCCAAATTTTGAAGTCAAGATATCTTTAAAATATAATGAAATGTCTTCCTGTACTTAGCTCCTTCACAGTCAAAAAATTTATAGAAAATACAATAATATACATAATTCAGACTCTGTTTATATCCCATCTTTACATAGCTTATTTTTCTTTACTCCTCCATCTATGACTGTCAGTACTATCTTTTAAAAGACTTTATTTTATTTTATAGCCATTTATTTATTTTTATAACTGTCTAATTTCTTTTTCTTCTCCCTCCCAATCCTACATATATTTATTCAATACTGTGATCCATTTAGAGGTCTTTTCCATCTGGATTTGTCTTTATTGTATCTGTAATTAATTTTTGACCAGGAGTGCATTTTTTTTAATGCTAAGCAGGGATCCCTAGGACCAACTCCACAATCCTGCCTGCTTACTCCACCCAGTCCAACATGGCAGAAGCATGGTCACTGCCTCTGAGAGTCATGTCATTCACCCCAGTTCCATGGTCAGAGTGGGTTTGTATTATAGTTAAGCAATTTGTATCACGACGCTCACAAACCCCATTTAAATGCTCCATAGTCAGACCTCCCAAAAGAGTCAGAGCTCAGAGCTGTTTGTGTTGACAATCCAGAAAGCAGCTGTTTTTAAAGAAGAATCGTAGTTTTTTACTGCTAAAGCTGAGTCAGAAAACCTCTTAAAGGATCCACGTCTCTGCTTTCCACAAGCAAACAGAGCAAGAAACTGCATTAAACTCTGTTTTGGTTTTTTTTGTGTGTGTGTGTGTGTGAGTAAAATTCATTTTAAAGCTCTCTTTGGTTTTTAAGTGGATTTAGTTGACTATTTTGGCTCAAATTTGTTGGCAGAGGCTAATTTTCATATAAGTATAGGTGTACAGAGATTCGATTAGTTTGCTGCATGTACATACATTTGTTAGTGGATAATAAATTACTTCTTCTGTTTCTTATTTTTCTTCTAACAAAACTAATACTATATAGCAAGCTTTGACCTTCTAGCAAAATTTAAAAATAAATATATTAAAATTAAAAGAATGCAAACATAATTAAAGAATGTATACGTAGGTCTATTTCATACATTTCATATATTTATAGAACATAAAAGTTGAAATATTTCAATAGCATGATAGGCATGGTTCCAACAAACCTATGAAAGCTAAGTGTTTAATTTTTAGATTTGTTAATCAGTTGTTAATTTTATACATTTTAAAATTCTACACTATATGCAACCAGTTAAATAAATTGTGTTAAAATAATGTAGTAAAAACCCAACAGCTTCAAATATTTGTTGTTCACATTCTTGAAGTTATGTTTTACATCTGCACTGTGGGTATATTAAGTGACAGTGAGCTCTCTTCTCGACTTCACGCTTAGGAGCATGAGACTGTGAGCTCAATATCGGACACGGAGGATGAATTTGCACCAAAGAATTCAACAATGTCCATAAAAGATTGTATTTCTCCTCAAGGGTTGATTATTAAACATTTACCACACCATGTTTTCACACTAACTGAATTATTGTGCAAATATTTAATGATGTTTAACATTTTTGTCAAGTTACCATTCTCCTTCTGGCAAACGTGGGTCAAAGTGAGAAAGTGTTTTATAGTCCAACTAACTCTTCATTTGTCTACATTGTATAAAACATGTTTTAAAATTTTGTGATTTGAAGTTATCCTTGTTTTCCTTTTGATGAGTGTTTTTTTTTATGTGATAGATAATATATGGGGCATTACCATGGAATGATTGTAAGCACAAACAGGGCAAGGGTGACATTTAAGCACAGAGTATATTCTGAACAAAGCAGCGTCCTTGGAATTTCCCTCTCCTGCCCTTTCTTAATCTTTGTAGCCTTTGTGCACCTCTGAAATCAGGCCCTTATACCTGAGTAGACAAGCATGCTTCTGCAGTCAAGTTCTGGGAAAGGGGAGAGTGTAGGAATGCAAATAAGTTATCTTATTACTATCCAGTCGCCTTAGATTTTCAAATTAGCCTTCTATGTAAAATGCTTGAGTGCATCCTTTACTTATACTTCTCTAGGATGGCCTGAACATAAAATTATCTAGGCTAGAAAATGGTTTAGAAATTATGTTGCTTTAATTGATGGAAAATGACTTTTAATATGTCTTCAATTGTACAAAAACAGTCAATGTTGCTGTTCAATTCTGCCAGAGTTGCTTTTCCACAATTAAGAAATCTATAAAAAGTCTCTTCATTCATTCCTAAAAGAGGCCAAGAATAAATTGAGGTTAAAAGGGCATTTTATTATATTTGGTTCTTTTAGAAGGTTATATCTTTTTTTTCATTTAAGACATGCTGTAGGTCATACTGAATCTTGATCTCCTCTCCTTTTCTCCTTCCCTCCATATATACTCACGCACACACGCATGCACACTGATATAAGCACACACGTATCACACCCTGACTGATTAGAACATAAAGATTAATCCTATCCTGCTAGTTGAGAAATGTCAGTTATGAGCTCTCAGTTTTCCTATTATAATTATATGGCCTTGTGAAAGAAAAGATAATTATCATTTTCAGTGTCCCTGGCCTCACTGAGCAAATGGCCCTTGATATCGACATTTTGTGCCATGAATAATAATATTCTTCCCTAATTCAGAGGAACAAGAAGTACTCACTCATCAGTGGCCATTGTTTCATATTAATTATCAAACAATGGAAGAGAAACAGCACCAAATCTTACCCCAACGCAGAGTTATTATGTTCTCACTATGTCTTCCCCAGATTAACAAATTAAGTTCACACATTTAAGAGAAAGATAAGAAACAACGCCACTAAAGACCAAAGTATTCCCTTTAGCCAGTTCTAACATTTTAAGCGGAATTAATTAAAACTATTTTAAATTTTAACCCCTATTTCTATAGAGAATGAAAACTCTTATTAAATTAAACTGCACTTTTAAATTGTCTGAAAAGTCAATTACTGTAAATAAATTATTTTATTATGTTGAGTTAAAGGGGTGAATTATTAAAAATAGTAGTAGAAATGCAGAAAGGCAGGCTAGGCTTCTGTGTGTGCCAGTACATACACATACATGCATAGAAAAGTGTCTAAGCCAATGTAATCAAGTCTTAATTGTATTTTCTCTCTTTTATTAAATAACATTTTTTCATTTATTTTACGTACCAACCAATTTTCCCTCCCTCCCTCATCTCCTCCCATCTCTTCCCCTTTCCCATCTATCCTTCCCCCCATCCACTCTTCCTCCATCTCCATTCAGAATGGGACAGGCCTTGCAAGGTCTTGTGCAAATTGTGTACAGCACATACTCCATTATGTTTGCAGACAAGTCTAGAATACACACATTTTCATTTAAGTTGGTACAATATTTTCTGGTACTCTGACAAGACACCAAAAAAACTGGTGTTCACAGAGCTTGATGTCATTTGGAAAAGAACTTGATGAAATTTTCACTAATGTTAGACTTGGGGAAAAAGAAATACAATGAAAACCAGGGGCTTGGAAGTGAGCAGTTTATGAGTCAGAAACAGATTAAGTGATAGAAATAATGAGTGCTACCAGCTGAGACATAAAATCTACCATGCCGATTTCACCCTCTGGTACAGATGAGATTTCAAATTAGATTTTAGCTAATGGCCCATTTTCTGAAAATCTTAAATAAAAATGTTGCTTCAGCATTTGTCAGTACAGGCAGTTACTCTCTATATCCATAAATTCTGCATCTTTGAATTAAACCAACTGCACGTAGGAACTAAAACAATATCTCTATGTGATTGACATGTATGGAATCTTCCCATTACTTTCAAAAACTATACCATAGCTATGTTTATATGGATTTTACATTGTGTGAGGTGTTCTAATTAACCCAGGGATGATTTAAAGTATTAAAGGATGCATTAGGTTTTATGTAAATTTGTCATTTTCTATGAGACCTAATCATCTTCATGCTTGGGTATTTATGGGAAAAAGGAGCCCTGAAACCATCCCCAGCCAAGCAAAACCCGTATATGACAGATAATATTTTTACACTCAATGACTATTATAGAAATATCTATAAACTAATAAGCTTAATTTGGGAGTGTTCTCGAATTAATCCCTCACTTCAGATAAACTGATTTCCCATAGATTTATCAGAGAAGTTCTATCTGTAAGATATATTTATCTTATGTGTGTTAGTGTTTTTCTGCATGTTTGTCTGTGCACCACATGCATGTCTGCTTTCCATGGAGGCCAAAAGAGTGCATCGGGTTCCCTGGAACTGGAATTATACACAGTTATAAACCACCATATCGTTGCTGATAACTTAATCCAGGTCCTCTAGAAGACCAACCAGTGCTCTTAACTAATGAGCCATCTCTCCAGTCCCTCATAGAACTTTGAACATACATGTGACATACTATAGGTAGGCCTGATTTTATACAGTTAAAACATTCACAGTCTCAATTACCTACCTGTTAAATTAGAACAGACCCTAAAGTGTGGGTTCAAATTCATGTTGTTAAAATATGTGAGCTTTGAGTAAGTCTATAAAGCATGGATTATCTCAAGATCTTTGCTAGCTAGTTCTTAAGTTTGTTAATTACAATGTAGACAATAAATTTGCATCATCTGTTCTATTACCAACATTTTTGACTAATAATCTCACTTTTATGGTTAGTAGAGATGCTGATCCATTATTCAGTTCGTATACAGACAGAAAGGAGTGTAGTTGTGATGTAGCCTTGTCTCCTAGTGTTAAATCATATAACAATATAAAAACTGGATGCTCTAAAAGGGGACTTCAAAACGAATGGGAATAAATTCACACCCCCAATTTCAGTATGCATTTCATTCACATTAAATTAAAGATAGCCTCTGCATTTTCCTATCCAAGGGGAAATGTTTCATTTATCTCATCTGAAGTAGGAAAATGAGACAGGAAGGCCTTCAGTCATTAGAGGACAGTGACGCTGCTTGAGACGTTGGATCCCAGTATGTTTGGGTAGGATACAAATGAGAGGGCGGGAGCCAGGGTTTAAAACATTGGAAGGCAGAGTGCACTGCTGCCCTGTGTCTGCATGATGAAGCAACTGACCTCTCTGACCTCCATTTCTGCTTCTGTGAAAATTAGTTCCAACTTCCTAGAGCCACTCTAGGCATTGTTGGAAGAATAAAAATCATAGCACAGTATATTGTTATTCAGTTTTATAATGTTTTTAAAAATAAATTCATATCAGAAAACATAAAGAGTGGCTTGTCTAACCAAAATGAAAATGTCAAAATTAAGTTTAAAAAGTCTCACTTTGGCAAATGAAATTTGAATGAAATATAAGTGGAATTATTGAGAAAAATCACTGGCAGCAGGACTGATCCCATGACAGTTTGTGAGATGCTAGGAATCCAGAACCATGTACTTGGTGAGAAAACCTATCAACACATGGGCACCTATGAGGATTTTGAAGAGGATGGTATCGATAAGCCACACCCCCAACACAAAATATTCACATTCAATGAACACTCAGAGGTAGTTCAAGTCATGAAAGTGCAAAGGGGAAAATGTGGAAGCTATCTCAGACTTACAAGGAGTATAATTTTCCAGGCCATAGAAAAGACCCTTGCTCCATATCATGCTTCCTTGTTCAGTAGGTGGCCAGATAATATGGTCGAGTTAAAAAGGCAGAACCTGCTTCCTAGAGATCAGTAAGTGACATGTCAAGACAAATGACACCAGACTCAACTATTGTAGTACTTACAGCAAGAGGAAAGAGAGAAGGCACAGGCCCTAACCTTCAGCAATGTGATGGTTGCTTCGGAGACCCAAGCATTTGGCAGTTGACTTGGACAGTGTAGCTGTAAATGCCATTCTTCATGATACAGTAAAAGGACTGTGAACCCTACCTGACCCCTTCTTTTAGGGATTTGATGAGCATGAAGCTTAGTGCATGTCTGAAAGACATAGACATAAACACTGATGGAGAACAAATATTATGTGTGAAGCCTGATACAGGGAATGACACTCCTCATAAGGCAACAATCCCAGCACAGGCTATGTGGATTCTTCATTACCCAGTAAGGAAATACTCTGTTTCAGAAGCCACTATGAATGTGCAGGACAAGCTGCGCACTGATGTTTCATCCATCAGTAAATTATATGACCAGGAGGAGCGAAGCACTAGTCAAGCCAGTCTCTTTGTGTTTTGTCTTTTTTATTCTGTATCAAGACATAACTATACATATTCTGGGTTTCAGTGTATATATAGATTAGTAAAATCATTATGCTAGAATCCAATCTGAACATTGGGATAAGTGAAATAAACCGAGGAAAGGAAGGCTTACATGTCTTCATTCATATGCAGAATCAGAAGAAGAGTGCACTGTCATTTGTAAGTTTTTCAGTTCTTTAAATTGCAATACTACTTTCAGACTTTTCATTCTTTTTTGTAACTAGCAATGAGAGCATTTTATATCTTTTATCCTAAAGCCTTTGAAAAGTCACTAATAATTTTCCCATTGATTACTGATCATGTCCCATGGTTCAATTCTATAGTCACACTCAGAGTCCTTAATCTCAGTATCTTCTACAGGAAGTGCAGTCTTACATGCGCAGCAAGTTTGAAAAATGAAGCTTTTGCTACTCTTTCAACATAGACCTGTCCTCAGAATTAAGAGTAACGCTAAAGGACCTTCAGTTATACAGGATCTTTAGCCTAGCAAAAAGCGTTCGTGCTTATCACAGGTTTACAAGTCAGAGAAGCTAAAGCAATGCTTTATTGACCCAAAACATTGACGCGTGAGCAAAGGCAATGGGAATTTTCTCAGTGTGTTGTATGTCATTTGATTGGCTTGTTAACAGTTCCTTGTTGGTAGTAGCCCACATATGCAGAACAAGGAGAAGGGGTGAACAGCATTGAGTACAGCCTCAGAGGGTAGTCAGTACAACTGTAGATAAGAATATGACCACTGATTTATTCAACAAACTTTTACTGAGTTCCTAGTCTGTACAAGACAAGGTGCAAACTCTAGGGATACAGGAGAAAACAAAACTCCAAGAATTCCACACCTTTAGAATTGCATTCAAAGCCGTCAGAAAGACAGCTAATTTTGAAGTGTGATGTGGACTGGAGAAATAAAAGATAAGAGTTTAGTGGGTTGGGGGAAACCATTGGAGAAAGCAGATTTTGAGCAGAATCACAGATAGAGGAATGATATATTGAGAGTATATTAGAAATAAAATAATCCTAAACCTCTTGTGATGCTGAGCTTTAACATACTCTCCCTGAGAAACAGCATTGGTAAATACAGAGAAAACATTTGAAAAAACTGGGCTCACTTAAAATTTTATGCATTATTTTTAAATACATGTGTAGATCATGAATATCTCTCTACTTATTAAATATATTATAGCCATTGGGCATATCATTTCTATTAACCATTTTTTTCTTCCAATGGTCAGCCTGAGGTTAATGAGCTCAAGTCATCCTTTCTGACTTTGAATCTTCACTTTCTTTCCCCAAGCAAGTGCAAACAGACTGAGAGAATGCAGCACTGGAAAAAATGGCTATGGTTCATCCAAACTTATTTTTCTTATATTTACAAAATCTCATGCTTTATTCTATATGCTTCTACTTATACACATTGATATATTTTGGCCATTCTCCACTTATGGCCATTTCTCTTTCATGTACAGAAGATATTTGTGTTTTGTTTTGTTTTGATTTAATGCTGGGAACATGACAGGTACCTGACGGATACATTCCTGTGTGACTGTGATCTGGCTCAGTCAGGGCATGTATTTTCAGCCACAAAGTATAATGAGAAATAGAATTAAGAGAGGGATTTACTTCTTCATAACAGGAAGCCCAGAAAGAGGCAAGACCTAAAGTATGTTTAATACCAAACTATGGTTCTGTGTCTGTGCTTTCCCTTGACCTCACATCATGATTACAAAATGGTAGCAGCAGATCCAAGGTCCTTTTCCTCACAAAGCATCAGTAGCGGGGAGAGCGGTACTCACAGCCCTCTTCCTTAGGAGGCTCTCTCTTCAAAGTTCATCTGGGGAACATGGATTGCACATGTATGTTCCTTCACTGCAAAACACCGTGACAAAGCTAGTTCAACAGCTGCAGCAGGAGATGGGGGAAAACAAACATAGTGGAAGTGGACACTTGCTCCAGCATAGACATAAAAACTTTTACTATCTAGAAAAATATATGATATTTTTAAATCCTGATAAAACACCACATTATCCATCTATTGCTGAGTAATGGCTATTTCTTCTGTTTACATCTCTTAGTTATGTCTACATATCTAAATCCATGTGAATTTACCTAAATTTCTTTTACTACCATTTTATTAGACTCCATAAGTGATGCACATAATGCATTTCATCAAACATGTTGATCACAGTCACCTCACCGTTGGCCTTTTGCCCCCTCTACCCTAGGCCCCTTTCCACTCCTCTATCAATTCCCTCATAGGCCCCTCTGCATTTGCAAGAGGAGATCCAATGTCCCTGCCTCTCTGACCATCCCACCCCCTTTTCAAAAAGAAAAAGTTTCTCTGACATATAAATGCAGAATATGGCTTATTTATATATTTATATATTTCCCCTGCCATGACACAATTTTTCATTTTCCTGCCTTCTCCATATTTTCAGTACATTGTGTGTCATTCCCTCATATTTTTTCCCATTGGAGCCTCTTAAAATTTCTGCCCTCTGTGCTCCCTTAGAAAAGCCTTCTTGCTTAGAACCATTTGGCTACCCAGTCCTTCTTTAGGGTGCTTTCTAGTTCTGTATCAAGAATTTGATGGTGGTCTCATGAGTCTACACAGGTAACAAAAGTTTATGAAACAACATGCAAACATTCCAAGAGTGTCAAAGTGAATAACGATGAGAACGATCTACAGTTCCTCGTATTGTGCAGTGAGGATTTCTTGGTTCTGATAAAATATTTCAGTTTGTTTTCCAGTGTTCCCATTGGGAAAAGCTGTGGCGGGGCAGCCAGATGTCGCAATACTAGTTTCGTTGACTTTCATCTGTCTGTAACTGTCTCACAATAAAAGAAGCATTTCCATCCCCATTTTGTTGTGATTAGGCCTGTTTATGACATTCAAGTGTAAATGATGTTATGCTTGTGTGTGGAGGTATGTATTCAAAAAATATGTCCCCTCATTAAATGATTCTGACTATTTTAGTAAAATTTTAATAAAATGTAAAATGATAAACTTTTCGTTTAAACAATTTCTGTCTTCATATTTTATAATTGTAGGAGAAAAATATCCCTGTCAAGTAATTAAAACTTATCATAAGTGAAAGTATTCTGTTTTTCCTAAACATGAATAACAGTAATTATTTAATTAATCTTGCTTCAATGCATAGAAGCAGTTGAAAGTAGTGTTTAAATATTTCTTCCATGTTTTTTAGCTTTTCTTTCAATGATATGTCAGTTTCTGACCTACGATTTTATCTTTATGTCACCCAATATCTGATCACTCCTCTAGTATTTCTCAACTTAAGTGCTATTCTTTCTTACTAACTGCTGATATTTCTTGCTTTTGATTAAATTTATTTTAACCTACATATATGTTAAAACACCGTTGTGATTAACCTGTTTAAACATGCCCCTCTCTTCATTTACTAACATTTTATGTTGAAGACTCTCAAAGATCTTCAAGCTGTCTGGATTATACAGCACACTATTGGTGTATATAGCTTTCTACTGAGGATACCACACCACAACCTCTTGTTCTCATTCACCTGTAACCTTATACCCATGAACTAACTTCCCAACCTTCCAGTCCAAACTTATCTCCAGTAAACACTATTCTACTCCCAATTTACATGAGACCAGAACTTTTAGGTTGTGCACACGAATAAGGCAATGTCGAAATTTTCTTTCTACCCATGTCATTTTTCACTTAAAATAATTATCTCTAGTTCCACCAACATTGCCAGAAATAACAGGATCTCAGTCTACATATGACCCTCTGGTATTTCATTGTGTCTATGTGCCATGTTTTCCTTACGGGTTCTTCACCTATGAACTCTTAGATCATTTCCACTTCAATGCTTTTGTGTAGAGTGTTACAGTGAGTGTGGAAGGCAGATGGTATTTAGTCAGCATCACATAACTTCTTTCAGGGTAGAGATAGCTATATCATTTTTCTACTTCTGTGCTTAATATTTTCAAAGTCCTCTCCACTGTTGTCTGTATTGGGTGTACTGAGTCAGATTCCCATCAACAATGTGCACTGACTAAACTTTTCTTGACATAGTTTCTAACACTTGCTCTCATTCACTTTTTAAATTTCAATATAATTATCATGAAAGCCAGTCTTATATTTTATCCTAGCTTTGGTTTATGATGATAGTGAATAATAAGTATGTTGAATATTTTTTCATATATCCATATGAACATTGTATGTTTTCTCTGAAAAAATACTTTGGAAAGATCAATTGCCAATTTCTTTAGTGGTAACACTTGCCTTCCTGATAGTAACATTATGGATTCTTTATTATTTTGGATATCAAGAATGTAAGATGTATAGTTTGAAGGTATCTTGCACCCACCACTGTAAATAATTTATTTACTATACAGGATCTTTACAGTCGACATCTAGTTTATCTGATACTTTATTTTATTTTTTTGAGCTCTGGAACTCTTGTCAAAACAAATCCTTGCTCATCCCAATTCCCCACTTTCCTCTTCCTGTTATTTCCCAAGAATTGCTCAGTCCCATAGATCAAATATAATAGTTTTGTCACTTCAGGTGTCTCTGACCTTAGTAAGCAATTACTGGTACTTTTCTCTGTGTAACAGGTCTTAGAATAAGTAGGGGTACTTTTTAAAAGTAAGAATAGCTTTTAATCATGGCCATTCTTATAGATGTAAGATGATCTCTCAGAGTTGTTTTGATTTGCATTTCTCTGATGGCTAAGGATGCTGAGCATTTCCTTAAGTGTCTTTCAGCTATTTTAGATTCCTCTGTTGAAAGTTCTCTGTTTAGGTCTGTACTCCATTTTTTA
>LOEQ01003844.1:56247-96833 GCA_001685075.1 Bramus lutescens
TCTGTAGTAGAGTTTGAAGTCAGGAATTGTGATGCCTCCAGAAGTTCCTTTATTATAGATGACAAGTTATGCTGGAGAGGATGTGTGGTAAAGCAAACACTCCTGTATTGCTGGTGGGAGTACAAACTGGTATAACCCCTCTGGATATCAGTACAGCGATTTCTCAGAAAATTAAGAAACAGCCTTCTTCAAGACCCAGTAATACCACTTTGGGTATATATCCAAAGGATGCTCAATTGTACCATAAGGACATGTGCTCAACTGTGTTAATAACAGCATTGTTTGTCATAACCAGAACCTGGAAGCAACCCAAATGCCCCTCGACTGAAGAATGGATAAGGGAAATGTGGTACATTTACACAATGGTGTATTGTACAACAGAAACAATTTTTTGAAATTTGCAGGCAAATGGATAGAGCTAGAAAACATCATATTGAGTGGGGTAACACAGACCCAGAAACACAAATATCAAATGCACTCACTCATAAGTGGCTTTTAGACACACCCGAAAATCCAGCCTATAATTCACAATTCCAGAGAACCTAGACTCTAAGGAGACATACATGGATCTAATCTACATGGGAAGTAGAAAAAGACAAGATCTCCTGAGGAAATTGGGAGCATGGGGACCATGGGAGAGGGTTGAAGGGGATGGGAGGGGAAGGTAGGGGAGCAGAGAAAAATGTAGAGCTCAATAAAAATCAATAGTATTTATAAAGAATAGCTTTTA
The DNA here is from genome assembly GCA_001685075.1 of Bramus lutescens. Taxonomy (NCBI): domain Eukaryota; kingdom Metazoa; phylum Chordata; class Mammalia; order Rodentia; family Cricetidae; genus Bramus; species Bramus lutescens. Next base: position 56,978 of record LOEQ01003844.1, read on the forward strand.
ATGTATAATTTTGTGAGGGATTATGGATAAAGCTATGCTTCTGTCACATTGTAGCAATACTTTCTGATTTTATGTTAAGCAGTTTGTCCTTTAAATATTGCATAAAACGGCAAGCTTTAAAAATAACCATTCATAACTTTAACTTTATATACACCTGTGTAGGGAAATCAAAGTACTACATACTACCTTTGCCTTGTTCCAGTGGCTACCAGGTGGTAACAGTTCTCATTCTTACGACTTAATTTTCCAAGATTTCAGAGAGGCAATTACCTAGAAAGGACATTATGTCTCTCACATAGAACATAATCAATTTTGATTGGCAGCTGAGGTCCAACTTCACTTCACCATGGTAAATAAAGGAGGGTGTTTAAGTTGAAAAAGAAGATGGGGGTTGTAGAGAGATGTTTGTACCTCAAAGGGGTGAAAATGTTCTCTCCTGAAACCACAGTGCACAGTAAAGAGATCTCTTCAGGCATAGAGATGCAATTCCAAATAATGTAGACTTCTTATCTAATTGTCACAGTCCCAGTGACACTTCAGTCCTGGTCCCGCCGTCCCCTGCTGGCATCTTATCTGCATGGTAGTCAACTCTTAAAGCCTACTGAGACCTTCAGCCATGATTTCAGTAAGATCGTTACTGGACACGTGGACCGTCTCAGATGAAAAGTCCTTAAATCCTTGGGTTTCGGGAGTCTGTGGCCTGACTTCACTGTACAGTGCAAATTTGCCTTCCTTGCTTAACATTTTCTAAGCTTATGAAGACTCATTGGTAAAATCACATGTGCAATAGCAATGAGAGAAAGACTTAAATGAAGAGAAGACCAGAGGAACTATTTGGAAAATACGAAATTCACCAAAAGTACTTATTATAATACCCAAAACTTAGTCTTTTAAGCTGACCATGGTCAGGGACTTTAAGAGAATCAACTTAGATATTTTCTGCTGTTAGAACTTAAATCATCTTTCTATGTGATAGACTAGTTGTTTTTAGAACAGTGATCTTCTCAGAAATGCTATAGTTCATATATTTCTGTAGTGGTATTTTTGTAGGGAGCACGGGGCCCTTTGTTCCATCCCTCCCAGCTAGCTTACACCTGAAATAATTACACAGAAATTGTATTAATTAAATCACTGCCTGGCCCTTATCTTTAGCCTCCTATTGGCTAACTCTTACATCTTGATCTAACCCATTTCTATTAATCTGTGTTTACCATGAGGTTGTGGCTTACTGGGAAAGATTCAGCATGTCTGACCTGGCAACTCCATGGTGGGCAGCTCTCTCTGACTCTCTTCTTCTTAGCATTCAGTTCTGTCTTCCCCGCCTACTTGAGTTCTTCCCTATCAACTAGGCCAAGGCAGTTTCTTTAATAACCAATGAAAGCAACACAAATACAGAAGGACCTCCTACACCAGGTATGAGCTTATTTCTGGTGATTTTTATTTCTGTTTCATCTTGTGTTTTTTTCTGGCTCACTATTATCCCTTTTAGTGTGTGTGTGTGTGTGTTAGATGGAGCAGAGACTATCTTGAATAGGTTTCCTTTTGATTGCACTCTTGACCCATGTCTTAGAGATTAGTATTGATACAAACACTCAGAAGCTTTATCTGAAGAGTGAGTCCTGTGGATATTAAGTTTGAGAGCTCACATCTTTAGAGAGAAGCTAGAGGGTTGCTATTCAGTCTCCTACATTCCCAGGATGATAAGATTAAAGTGTTCCCACCAGGCTATTTGACACCCTTCAAAGATATGACCAGAATCGAGAAATACAGCCAAAGGGAGGAACAGCATGAGTCTCATGAATTTTCTTCTTTATTCATAATGACTCAAGGCAAAAACAGGTGGTTGTAGCTGTGCAGACCAAGCAGAGCAATTCCAAACACAAAAATAAACTTTATGAACTGCTTAGAGGAGAGTCTCAAATACAGATAACCCCCAAGATGGTCAGGAGCAAATTGAAATAGGAGAACCAGTGAGGTGTGTGTGGATTTAGCAAATTGACTGTGCATGGCAACCCAAGTCCCAGGAGCAGACAAGTTCTGAGTGATTTTCCTTTTTTGAAATTCTTCCATGGTTCATAATGTCCCTACTTTAAAGTTTTTAGTAAAAAGCTTCCTGACAAATCAGTTTAAGAGTCTTTCTGCCCTTTTGGATGTCTGTGAGAAGCTGCTTGGTTATCAAAGGACGTGAAGATTAACTAAGTCCATAAGTTTAAGGGTTCTCACTTGTGCTGTAACAGTCAATTCTTCTGAGAAGAAATCTTTCAAAATGATTCCGCATTCATAAAACCATACCTAGTGATCTATGGTCTATGCCCATTTTATAGGTAGAGACAGTCCTTTATATCAACTGAAGAAATTTTTCTTTAGTGAAGTCTCTTGTTCTTTGTTTCCAGTCTCTTCAGTAGCTGTCAATGTCCTTCCCTCTGCAAAATAGTTTCTCAGTCTACGATGGACTTCATAGACCTGCTATGTCTTTGGCTTGCATGTCATTCTGACTGGAATGGGTGCTAAGTCCGGATCAGACTCTGTATAATTTCATACCATCTCCTTCCACAGGCAGAGGCTTGACTCCTGTCCTTTCCCTCTGTTTTGAATTCCTTGGACAGGGATTGGATGGTCCAGCTTAGTCAGTTGTCATCTTATCCAGTCAGCTGTAGATGAACTAATTGGAGGTCCAGTCACAAGCTTGGAGGATTGCCCCATTGAAGAGTTAGAGAAGGCACTGAAATCCTGACTACTGTATTTAAAAAGGAAGTTGACTCAATTTTTCAATTTACTTAAGATATAGGAATGAATGGAAAAGGACAGCAGCAAGACGTTTCTGTTGTTCTTAGAATTCTCCTATGGACAGGAAACCATGTGTTTTGGTCACTGTTCTATTTCTGTGAAGAGATACCATGATTGTGGCAACTCTCATAAAGGGAAATATTTAACTGTAACTTGTTTAGTGGTTCAGAGGTTTAGTCCATCGTCATCATGGCAGGAAGCTTGGTACAACACAGGCAAATGTGGTGCTGGAGAAAGAGGTGAGAATTCTACATCGGGATCCCGAGGCAGCAGGAAGAAAAGAGAACATTGGGCCTGGTTAGAGCATTGAAAACCTCAAAACCCACTCCCCAGTGATATGCTTCCTCCAACAACACCGCACGTCCTACAACAGACCACACCTCCTAATGCCACTCCCTAAGCATTCAAATATATGGGCCCCATTCCTATTCAAACCACCACACCATGGTTTTCCTCCCCTATCTTCTCTACCCTCCACTCCCCTTCCTCTCTCCTTCAATCTTTTCTTTTATTCCTTCCTTGCCAAATTTCTCAGTAGGTAGCTTTCCAAAATATGGAAACATTTCTAAGACAATGTCCTGAACTCATACTGATATTTGATAACACTTATAATCAAGAGGTTCTTGCTGGTATCTCATTGTTCTTTGGGTAAAATAAAAACTTAGCAGTATGCTTTATATATTCAGCAACAGTCTTTGTTTCTTTATAAGCCAAACACCTTTACAATGTTACTTATATGAAAACCAACAGAGAAAGAGGAATGATATTGTTTATTTGGAGAAGATAGACTAACAACTGGAAGCAGGTTATGACAGACTAATTGGCTCTGTCAGTGTTGTATGTGTGCACAGTTCTGTAACCTATGGATGATGTATAGCTTAACAAGTAATGATGCCTTGAATGAGTTCAATGGCAAGGAGCCCAAATAGCGGAAAACAACATCAGGCTGTTTCTTATTTCCTTATTTATGTGTCTAAACTTATATTTATGAAAAAAATGATAGTTGATAGTCTTTCAAGACCCCTACAATGTTAGTCCTTATGAGCATACAACAGAATACAAAGTGGATCAAAGTGTTCTGCTTTTCAGAAGGTGCGATCCAACAGTTGACATGAAAAATTATGTTCACTTAGACAATATTTCTTTGATCTAATCACCTCTTTGTAATAATACATTCCTAAAATTTATGTTTTTAGGTTTCTGTTTTTGCATATGATTTTATAATACTTCTTTTTCATTAAGCGTAATGTATTGAACTGAAGATAATTTAGAGGGCTTGGAGAAAAGAAATTTAGCTGCTAGGAAAGCCAGTTCCACAGCCATTCTCAGAACTAATGAAAACCATTTTTTCTTTAAAATAGCTCATGGTAGGTAAGGGGAAATAAGTAGATCCAAAAAAGAAAAGGCAATTTCTGACCGCACAATAAAGCAGAGCACCATTACCATCTAGATATGTGTATTTCTATAACAAACATTCATTTTGGAATTGTTCTTTTTACAGTACTTTATTCATTTTAAAACAATTTTGTGGTTGACAATGGTAAGAAAAAAACGATAAAGCTGAAAATACTGAATATTTAAATGCTTATCGCACAAACAAGCAGAGTGTGTTGTAGTAAACATTATGAGGACAAAATAGTGATTCACCGCCTCTGAAGGATATAATGGCTACTTTATGGAAAAGGTTTATTATTCATATTTGTTTGATTATGACATTGCAGAGGACCTATATCCCTTCTCTGCCAATACTCATTGCCCAGGTATCAAAGCTGCATACAGATTTTCTATCTCTAAAGTAATTCTTATGCCTCAAAGTTTCTTTTTTCCTGATTTCTTCTTATTCATAGTTTTATTTTTTTCCTTGCCGTTTGTTTTGTACTTCTACTTCTAGTCATGATTGCCTTGACTGTTAATTATCCTGGGGATACAACTTTTACTCATTTCCCCACCTTCTGAGCTGTTATTTTTCCAGTCATGTAAGAATGATCCGTCATTATTCCTCAGGGCACAAAACTCTGTCATACATGCGTATAAGAAAGCATTAGCTAGCAATCTTACTAATTTAATTTCAACTCAAAAGTCACAGACTCTTTACTATGAAGCAGTGTTGACTCTTTATGGAAGTGTGGGCCAGTGTGCCTTACTTAAGATAGTTGTCCTTTGTTCCTACTTTCTGTAGTTTCTCTTTTGCCTCCTTCCTTTCTTAATTCCTTCCTTCTGCCTCTGCTATATTGATTTAGTTGCTTGCAAAAACAAACAAACAAACAAAAAACCAATGGTCTCATAAAGGAACATTTAATAATGGTTATATCTTGATACATGGAAGCTTGAATGAATTTGATTTTATGAAGTCATGTAGAATTATTTGAACACACTATTTCTGTTAGTATAGCATCAATACATGATTTAATTACAGAGCAAGAATGAGTCTCAAATTTCAGCAGTTTTTAATCATTTGCACTTATTAATTTACTTCTGCAAATTTTGAATAATAAAATTTAGGTTTTATTCATTGTTGCATTATTTCAGACATTTACTATGTTCAGAGGAATGTATGGAAAGGAAATAGAAAAAATACATTCCAAACAGGTACACAAAGTTCTTCACTTTTGAGTCAATACTGGAACATTGTTGTTCACAGCTAAATATTTTTTCTGCTCTTTTGTAATCTACTCTATGAAGATTAATTCACATCCTTAGTCCATTATGCACTTGTTGCAAACCTTATTCCTTGAGGGTCTGTATTACAAGAGCCCCATTACGTCACTTGATCCTTACAACATCTTTGTAGATAGATACCCTGATCCGTGATGCAGATGAAGAACTAGAACCCAAAGTAATGAAACAGCTTTACCCCTGTCTTTGAGAGTTGTGGGAATCAGGCCGTAAATTCTAAATCCTTCAGGTCTGAATCTCAAATTTTCTCCTCACTGTTCGGTTCTGTCTCTTTTTCAAAGATCTACCTACAGTTCCACTGTCATTCAAGAACAGGTCTAAAAGTGATCGTAGATTGCTTGTTAGAAAGCAGCCTTGGCCAAAATACAGTAGGCTAATATACAGAGTTCCTCAATGGCATAATCTCATTTATCCAATCACAATGATAGCTACTAAGTGCAGTTCAGGATCCACTACACAAAATTGGGCCTGTCTCAGGGTTGCATAAAGGTCCACCATGCTCTGTAAGATTGAGTGCATTATATCTTTGGCAGGCTAGTAATCCCTATGCTGAGTCCTTTGATCATAAAGGATCCTGAACAGGAAGGATGTTTTGCTATCAAAAAAAAAAGAACAGTACCATTCAGATGCCAGCTATTCAGCTGCCAGCTGGAGATGTGCCTTGAAAACTTGGTCCTGAGTCCTGGGCCAAACATGTGTTGAAATCAGGGCATATCATTTACATGGCTCCTGGCTACATGTTTTGCAGCTAACAACTGGAGATTACTAATAATGTTTCCTAGTGTGTGCTCCCCTTGTCCTAGAAGATCCCAACTGTGGAGCAGTGAGTGGAGCACATTTTAGTCCCTAGAACCTTTAAGGAGGAAAGGCTGATAGTGCAGTAAAGGTCTACGATGCTCATCCTTGTGTTGAGGGAAAGTGCACCACATATCAATGTCAAGTGAAAGAATAATAGCTAGTATTTGTAACCAGTGCCAAAACCAAGGCAAGTCACCTAGAAAATTCACTCCTGCACATACCTCCCACATCATTGTATCGGCCTTCCTGGCAAGAAAAAAGAATAGCAAACATATATACATGCTCCTGTGAGCTTTTTAATAATGTAGTGTTTGCAATTATTCAAAAAAATACTTCAAAATAGCTATTATTAAGACCACTTTATAAATATTATTTATATTCATAAATATATTTATTTTATATATAAATATAAATATTACTACTGAGAATTAGGTAAATTAGGTAACTTAGCCATATATCACATCATATAAGATGACAGTCATGCTTGAAACTGTCTGGTTCTGGAGTTTTTATATTTCCAAGTTATTTATGCCCCTTTGAAATCTTCCCCCACCATGCTCACTCTGGATTTTTTTATACTCTTTGCTTCAGGCATTTTCTTCTTATTTCTGCTCTGTGAAGATCTTAGTATAATTTAAAATAAAAGGAAAAAAAGAAGGAAAGCACCCAAAGTGAAGATCCAGAAATGTTTTTATGTGTGTATCTTCTCTAATGTGGATTTGTCAAGTCTTTAGCTCAGGCCATCCTTGCCATGTGGTTGCATTGTCAAACAGTCTGTAATTTAAAGCAAGGAAGCACTTAAAACTTCACGCTTTAATTTGTTCTGAGGACACCACCTAAGGATGTTAAATACCATAGCTTCTATTGTCAGTATCCTCATAACCTCTTGAGAAATGATCAGAAAACCTTTAGTTTATATAGGAAATACACAAGCTTCTTCATTTTGTTTCCTCCCCTATGTCTGCATGAACTTAAATTATTTGAGTCCAACATATATGTAATTTTTTTCAGCCTGGCTTTTATGAAATTATTCTAATTCATTAAGCTTTGATACTTGTATAGCAGATGCAGAAAGGGAGTGCATATAACTTTAATAATTGAATGAAAAATGCAGATGTACAAACATACTTGAAGAAATTTAGTTTGAATTTATATGTGTGAATACACATTTGCCTAACAGAAGGAAATAAGTTACTAAACTTTAATTAAATAGATCTCCCAAAATTGGCTTAGGTTTTACCTTGCTAAAATTCCTCACAGATTTTTTTATATTCTCTTTTAAAAGGAGAACATAAGAAATCACAACTTTGGATTTGTTTTGTGTAGTAGAAATTTGGTGTAGAGCACTTGATACTTAAAAGTTCTGAGTATCTGCCGTCAGTCTCTGACAATTATCTGTAGATGAATGGTAATTTGACAGGAATTCAGAATGCTATAGAACAAGAAAACCAAGCAAGACTAATGTCATGTTCATTTAGATATTTGAATAGATAGATGATGATGGTGAGAGATGATAGATAGTAGATAGATAGGTAGATGGATGGTAGATAGATAACAGATATGTGATAGATGATAGATAGATAGATAGATAGATAGATAGATAGANNNNAGATAGATAGATAGATAGATAGATAGATAGATAGATAGATAGATAGATGTTGATGATAATTGCTAGGTGAGTAGATGACAGATAAGAGTAAAATTAATACATGGGCAGATGATAGAGATGAATAGATGATAAATAGACAGACAGATAACAGATGATAGACAGATAGATAGATATTCAGATAATCAATGGGAAGGTCAAGAATTTAGAAATACTTTGTTACAAGGAGTAGTAAAAGAAGAGAAGGTATTCGGCTCAGAGAAGAACACCTGCAATGACTCTTACCAAACAATTGGAGAAACCCTGTGTAGATGAGCTATTCTTTAATACTGTAAGCATAACCAGTAATGAAGTAGAATTCTATGGCTTATGTCAAATTATGCAGCAATGTCCTGTGCAAAGAAACCTAGCCAGGGAGGTACATGTGCTGAATTTTTTCATACTTCTAACCCCACTCAGCAACTTGGATTAGGCTGTGCAGGTAAAGGCTCCATTTAGAAAATGATCTGTCTTCTGACCCTTAGATATCCTGACAAGGTTTTTCAGTTCTTTCACCCCTCCCCATCTTTCCATTCTCTTCAGATAAGTACAGGAGTTCGTTTCTTCAGCAGGCTCCCTGGCTCATCTTTCATAAGCTTGCCATTTATAAAAATTTTGACATTTTGACACTGTCTTTTTGACATTCAGTTACTTCAGATGTAAAACTTTTAGAAAGCTATTTTAGAGGGTGGTGTTTTTAAGTAAGGAGCAACGGGAAAGCTCTACTCCTGTATTGTTCCTCAGGGAGTGAGACCCTTTGTCAAGGCAAACCCTCCCATCAGCACAAAAGCCAGAGACTTGATAACAATGGTCAAACAGAGAGTACACTGGCTTTTTTGTGGGTATGGGGGACTTGGGATTTCAGAAGTCTCAAGTCTAAAAGTTCATGCTCAGGGCATATCAAACAGTTCTTTTGCAAACCCTGTGACGCAGAGAAGTCCACATCATCAAAATGTGCCTATCAAGGCACAGGACCACACAACTTCTAAAGTGTTGGCTTTGGAGTTAAAACTAATTTGATGATTCAAAAGTATTGAACTTTGAAAATGTGTTAAAAATCATTGCATAATGTACTTAGATACCTGGAGTTTCTCGAGGCTAAAATGACATCAAGACAGATAGCCAAAAAGATTGGATGTCTGGTTGTGTTTCTTAATAGTTCCAGACTGAAGTTTGGGTTTTTTTTAGCTAAAAAGAAAAACTCAGTAGATTTTTTTTGTCATAAGCCTGTGTCTGATCAGTAAATTTACTATCCTGAAAAAAGTTGACTCAAATGGTTAAGACATAACTCTTTTTAAGTACTAATTTATCATAATCCTATTGCTGGAAAATTACATTACTTCATTGAATATCCTCTTTGGGGACAGTCTCCATGTAACAGTCTTCATAGCAAAGCTTCAGGGCTATCTGCATGAAATTCCTTGCAAAGTATCAAAGTGCAGTGACCTTTCCATTGAGAATGACTTCTACTGGCTGATAAACAGAACTTTCCATTGAGAATGAGTTCTATTGGCTGATAAACAGAACTTGCCATTGAGAATGACTTCTACTGGCTGATAAACAGAACTCAGGACAAGGGCCTAGGAGGGAAGATCTGTGATAAGCATAAGCATAGATTCTACAGGTAGAGGATTCAAAGTACACAGGGCCTCTTTCATAGGGATGTACTCTCTTCACTGAGTGATAATGCTCAGGATTGAGTCTAAACAATGCTCAGGATACTGGGGGTGGCGGTGGTGCTGGTCAGATGGTAACTGTTTCCTGATGGAACAGCAAAGGATCTCCAGATTGTTTGACCACTTCATTCCAGCCTTTTAAGCTATCAGCCTCATTCATTTCCTTCTGTTGAATAGGCCCAAGTGAATAACAATCCTGGTTTCTCCAAGGCTAAGCTCTGCTTCCTACAATTTTCCATCCTTTGAAATGTATGTACATGTTTATATAATAAATAATTTTATGATATGGCTGCCAATTCCCTCATGATTAGAATTTGTTAATAAACAAATGTGTTTAGAATCAATTATTTAAAAAACAGCTACCCACTTCAGATGAAGGATATTTTTAACTTGAGTATCCCTATGGTAGTAACTAGAAAAATGATGCAAAAATATTGCAACTTCTGTTTGCAATAATAATCCATAAGGAACAATATTTTACTCATCTGAAGATGAAAAGGCACCTTGTGTTAGGGTCTGTAAGAAGTCCCCATAAGACCACGATCACAAGGCAATCAGCAAGAACGTGTTTATTATACCACATGCTTGTGGGGGTCTCACACACACCGAAACAAAATTGTCACAACCTTGAGAGGGTTGTGTAAGTGCCATTTAAGCACAGCTACAGGAATTTTAAAAAGAGCGTGACCATTCAGTTTAGTATTGGGTTACACAAGTGGCAATCATGTGAGTACACTTCTAATTGATTAGGGCTAACAGGGGTGGGACAAGGCTATAGCTCTTCCTTTCTTGGGCAAGTCTGGACAAGGCCCAGGCTTTGTCCTTATTTGGATATCACCTGTGGGCGGGGAGGGACTTGGCCCAGGTGTACAGACCTTGCCCAGTGTCAGGGGCATTGATGGTTGATTGCCTTTTGTTTGTGAACTGAGGTCTAATTCTTAACTGAGGTTTTTAGAGGCATGTCGTGATGTTTGCCTGTTCACTAAATTCAGGCATTAGAATCTAAAGGGATGCCAAAGAAACTGTCATGCCTTCTCTAACTCTCTAAGTGGCCTCTCTCCACCTGTACCGCTCCTCTGAGAAGGGACCTAATAATATTCCCCACCTGGCAAAGTCTACGATTGGCCAGACATTCACCTGTACTCATAAAAATAGAGCTTTGAAGGAATGGACATATAATATGAGGGATTTGACGTAACTTGCATCTTTAGAATCTTTTCGTCCTTCTGCCAAAGTGAGAAACTCTTAACCATCAAACAAACAAAGGACAGCAAAACACCACCAATCCCTGTTGTCCAGGGAAGGACCAGAACTAGGTGGCTCTGTCCTCAGTCTTCACAGCTTCAGTTAGATTGTCAAGGATGTTTGATGAGTAGATAGATGTAGTGCTAGATGGATGTTTGGATGGCAAGATAGACAGAAAGTAAATGAATAAAATTAGAGAGAATTTGAATGTCATTTTTATTCAAGCCAACAACCTTTGTCTTACCATGTACTTTTCACTGTTCCCTGTGCTTCCTAAAGTCTTTTCTGAACATGTCTGAGTCATGAGCTGCTGTGATATGTGATTAGCCTGCTTCTAAAATTAAGTATTCAAGTTTTAAAAGTACTTCTTGTTTTAAACTGAAACAGATTCATGGGTAATCTCTATATTATTGTCACTCTTAGATGTTTGCATTTCAAAATGACACTTGCCAGGAACAAGAACAGAGGAATGAAATCTTAGTAAAGAATGGATTAAAGGAATGCACTGTATCTATTGAATATTCCCTGTCTTATCAGTCTCACGAATACATTGGGATTACTACCATCATGTTTTCATCATAGATGATCCTTGAGTGATTTATGCACTTCAGAAAGATCTTCTTAGGCGTTATTTCATTCAGTCTTCTCAAAAATTCCATTACATTTATTTGCATAGCCTCATAAGCAGAAGTAGTCAGACAACTAACAATCATCAAAGCCATAATTTTCATCTAGGCCAATGTCACTACTTTACAATAGATTACCCTCTCCCAAATTTTTAAGTAAAATTGAAGGAGGGGAATCTATATTCCAGTAACCCTGGCAAAAAAAAAAATTCATTATTATTGTCTCCAAAAAGTGTTCACATTATATAGTCTATGGAAAATTTGAAATGACAAAATCTTGAAACTGATGTCCATGTTTTATATTGAATTATTTTCATGTAAAATTAAGAATTACAGTGCCTACATAGTACGGTGCCCGTAGCCTATAAAAGAAATCTACTGAAACAGATTTAGAAACAAACAGGGCTTCTCTGTTTAAAGCTTCCAAAAAAGGGAAATCACAGTTTTCTTAGGGACTCTCACAATCATCTATATATACTTGTCTTCTAGAATCAATGGACCATTCACATTCTTTACAGTGGAGTAGAACTAATTTTCATTCTCAATAAACAGATTATATTCATATAATTTTCCTATTCACCTTTTCCCCTCCTGCACTAATATTATAAAAGCTTGGTTAAAATGTGCTAATTTCCGATAATATCCAAGTTTAAAGGTTTAGTCATATTCTCTGATTTTAAAACTTGCAAGATAGGTTCTTTTTCATTGTGATTAAAGAATAATTAACATTATTTATAATTATTTATTGTACCTGCCATAAAATATGTCCTTTTTAAAATTTGCCCTAGTTTTTATAACAAAACAAAACCTCAGACTCTGTTTCACAAACCAGTTCTGAAGTTCCCTGTCCAATCTAAGGGAGAGTGCATTTATTCTCATCAGAACGTGTACTCTAACAGAGTCCCTCAACCTTTTATGAGCAAGAAAAGAATGAAATGCTTACATGGTATTTCTGCTTCCAGAAATCAGACATGATTTATTACTGTCTAGAGTGACCAGCACCATGGTTTTAACTGGCTTGCAAAAGCCTACCTCTTCTTTCTCTTTCATCGTGTTAGGAGCCGTCTTAGGATTTAATTTCATTTACAGCAATTCTCAAAAGGAATAGTTTGGTTTTAGTACATTAAAAATCATATAGATCATTTCTTATTTTTTTCTTTATAAGTAATTGGATGAACTCAAGTGTCTCGAAAGAAATACATATTAAAGCAGCAATTAAATAGACACATAGATACATATTTACATTCTTCCCCTACCAAAGTACATACAACATATAGGTGTATATATGCATGTATATACATAATTTACCCATAATTTACAAATTTTGTTTATATGAAATTGATGTAAAAGAATATAACCTTGAACCAAAGCTAATTATTGTATGAAAGTAAACCTGAATTCGATTGATATTGCATTTATTATATTAACTATGTCATCCTATCAGTATTATGATTTAAAATAAGAATTTTTGCCTCAAAACACAGGAACAGATATTTGAATAATACCAGAAATAATTTAGCTCATTATATTCATTAAAGAAAATAAAGGAATATCATGATTTTTCTTTCCTAGAAAACAAATTGTGAATATTATTACCAATTTAGTTAACAAAAATAGAGACTGTGTTGCTTTATATTTAGAAGAACTTGATAAATAACTTCACTTACCTCTGCAGAGAATAAAAGAACACCAAATCCCTTAGAAAAATAAGGTGGTAAATACAAGACACAATGAAAAATACAGTTTAGGGTATCTAAAACTGATGGTAGACTATTCACATAAATATTTATTATGAGTGATTTAATAATTGCACAAATGATTTTTCCCAGGAAACTGGTTTTCTTTTCAGATGATGAAATTGCCAGAATCAAGACAGAAAGGTCTGTTCATGCTCAGGTGTAATGGGGAGTCATTCCATGGAAAGTAAAGAAGCTGTGCTTGGATCAGATGAATAATAACATTACTGAGTGGCCATCACAATCCACGGTCCTGGGTACTGCACATCACCCCCATTCTCAGAGCCCCAGTGTATGAACCTCCCTTTTTCGTGGTGCAGAAGAGCTTGGGTCTCATTCACCTAGGAGCAAGGTGCAAAGTCTTCCCTTCCCCCACATCCTTTAATGTATCACACCCCTCTGGATTTCTATATTTAAAAGTTTGCTGAGAAAAAATGTGAAGTAGCTGTATATGCACAAAATAGAAAGATGAATTTCTACAAAATAGGGGTTGTGTACACCATATATAGCCTCCTTTAAATGATGCTTTGCAGATTTCTTTCGGTTCCATTGCAAAAATAAAAATACTTTGGGGATCATGTTTTGGGATATCCTGGGAATTTCATCGTGTACTTATCTTCACGGATTAAAAAGCCTTTAATAGAGTTGAATTTCTTCTTTGTACATACCTTTAAAGACATTGAATCCACGTTTTATGAGTAAATTTGTTAATGTATTATACCTCATTGAAGAAGGCCATTTCAGGAGCATCATCATAATAAAGTCAGCGATGTCCACACAAACCTTGGCTTTGTTATGTTATGTATATATTAGGTACATTATGATTCCGCCACCACCATTAATTTAACATGCTATTTTATTCAGTATTCATGACTTCTCATTTTAAAATTTACCTTGCCTTTTCCTTAATCACTTTTTCTTATAATCAAAACTGGCTTATTCGCAGGAGCTGTCAAGTAGTGTGTCAGTTTTAGTGACAAGAAGACCATTCTCCCTATCTCAATGTCTTTTCCTTCATTTTGACTTTGCTTGCTTCTCTTTTTTTTATTCTTTTTCTTTTTAGCTAGCATGTATTAATTGTGCAAAGGAATTTCATTATATATTTCCATGCATGTATATAATGTACATTTAACTTATTACTTTTTATCTAGCCCTTCTAGTTTGTCTCTGTTTTCTTTATGAATAAAATTATTGGTTTCACAACCAATATTCAGTTGACTTAGGTTTCCACAAGGACACTTTTGTCTATATTGGAGTTTTCACTTCTGGGATCTTGTAATTTCATTTCAAGTTTTCTTGGAACAGCATAGTTCAGCCATAGCTGTCCCCAAAATCACCTCATTTTATCCATTTTCTTTGAAGGAATACCATAAACGTCAAACTATCACTCTGTTCATTCATCAGACATGGTATGTGAGACATCATTGGAAACTCCATCCTTAGTTTATTTTGTTTTCAATGGAAATTATGATTATATATAATATTAATTACTCAGAAATCATATTCGCAGTTAACCTAAGCTGTGAAAGCCTGAAGTTATCTCCAGTTTACTCCTTCTATTGGCCTCTTGATGTGGAATCCCCTCTGTATGCTATAAATACCATTGGTGAATAAAGAAACTGTTTTGACCTATAGGAAGGCAGAACTTAGCTAGGCAGGGAAAACTAAATTGAATGCTGGGAGAACGAAGGCACAATCAGCAATTCACAGCCTCGTGGCAATACACAGATTAAAGCAAACGGGTTAAATTAAGATGGAAGAGTTAGCTAATAAGAAGCTAGAACTAATAGGCCAAGCAGTAATTTAATTCATACAATTTCTGTGTGGTTATTTCAGGAGTCTGGATGGCCAAAAAACAAACAAGTGGTTTCCTACAACAGTCTCTTGTGTTCTGCAAGGATCTAAATTCAAGTAATTTGATTAGAGAGATGGTAACTGGTTAAAATAATATATATNTAAAGTATAATATTATAGACATCATTTTACTTGTCACCCATAAGCAAATTCCAATTGAGAATTTTTTGACACAGGAAATATTTCAGATGAATTGTTATTTCCCTTGCATTTACTTTTTTATATATTTACTATTATGACTATGATTACTCCCATGTTTATGACTCATCTGTGTTGCTGTTCTTCTATAAACACCATATATCATTTTCTCTGTTACTTACTTCTACACATAAACCATCAATTTATTTTTTTCATGCCTTGGGGCATATGGTTGTTTGTTTCAGAAAATGCCTGTAGGTAATTATTGGTTTTTAAATGCTAGTCCCATTCAATTCAGTTTATTTTTAAAGAAACTATTGAAAAATTAACCAAAATATTATTGTTCAAATCTAGAAACTTAGCAGATCAATTAAATTTTAATTTTTCTTGGATAATGTTCAGCTTATTTCGTAGATCAATGTTCCCCTACATTTAAAAGCACTTTTAAAACATAGCAATCTCTCGTAACATTCTTTCTTAAAATCAAAAATTTGATAGAACTGATTCTGGCATCTCAAATACCCAATGGGCAGACTTTTTGAATTCATTCAGGAACAACAAAATCTTCCTAGATTCTCAAAGATATCTTCTGCACAACGAACCTAAATGGATGGTTCTAATTAATTGTACTGCCTTGAGCATTTTACCATTGATTGAAAAGTCACGTTGTGTGACAGAGAGCTGTAGGCAGTTAATGCTGCTGAGAAGAGTGATGACACTCTGGTCTTCAGCTCCCTGATACGTCATCCAATGTCACGTGATCTCCATAGGAGCAGCTCTAAATTGACTCTGGGTGTTTTATTTATATATACATACAAGCACACACATATCTATGTAATCTTAATTAAATGAGAGGTCATGAATTAGAGAAAAGGTGAGAGACAAAAGAGGAGTTGGAGTGGAAAGAAGGAAAGGTAGAAATGATGTGAATTCAGGAGTCATGTATAAAAGTTTCTAAATAAACAAACAGCGAAGTTAAATGTCCCTTTGTATTTTAAAACAATATCTTATGCCAGGGCCCTTTAAATGCCTCTCTTTAAAAAGCAGTTATCACAAAGAAATTAATGAGACCACTACAGATGATCATTGTGCTTTTATTTAATACAGGCACATTTGCATTGAGCATTGATATCACGGCTTTATAATCTCCCTCATTTTTCAGACCATCAAATGTCAGAATCACTTGCAATTGAAACAAAATACCACCACACAGTAGGTGCTTAAAAATAAGGCTTACACTTTACGGAATTAGGACATCTGCATATTTATAGAGATAGAGTGCCATCCAGAGAATTTGACTAAAAAAAAGAATATGGTGGATATCCCTTCTTGACACATCATGGGGATGAGGGTGTACATGTGCAAATGTGCTGCACCGTCAGCTGGCCTTCAGGGAGGTTTCCAATGGCCTATCCTGTGGACTGCCCCCTCATATGTGTGCATGTGCGTATGCATATGTCTATATTTATTTATGTATTTGTGATTTATTTATTTTATGTGAATACTTTGCCTGTATTTATATGTTTATACCACTTGGGTACCTGGTGCTTGTGTCAGTCAGAAGGGGGTGTAGGAATTTAGACACCCTGGATTGTACTAACAAATGGTTGGAAGCCATCATGTGGATGCTGGAAACCAAACCATGTGCTCTGCAAGAGTAACAAGTGCCCTTAACCTCTGAACCATCTCTTCAGTTCCCAAAGAATATCCCAATGAATTATCTGATTGTTAATTTTACTCTTTGCCTCTTTCTTCTTGAAATTGCCTACACAAGGCTGGCCATGTCTTCCTCCTTTTGTTTTTACTGTCTTATTTTTTTGTAATGGAACAAATGTAATTAAAATACAATTTACTTAGCTTTAAATTCATGGTATATTTTCTGAATTCACCAGGGAAACTCCGTAAATGCCACTGCTTCTGTGTAGCTGTGACCATCTATTCTGAGTAGCATTTTTAAACTTGTGTTTTTGACAGGATCGTTATTTTCTTTTCTGGAGTGCTATGTTATAACCCCATAAAGTTTCTTTTGCCTCAGGCCGTCCCTGTTCTAACAGGGTTCCACAGCATTGTTCTTTCTCTCTGATAGCTACATCCTTCAGATACAGCTTATTTTGTTACCTCATGGTAAAGAATGTATTTCTTTCCTAGGGCGCTGGCTTCTTGGAATATAGTCAAACACCCAGACAAAAGGGGTGCACATCTGATTGTTAATTATGAGAACTACAGGTAGGGTGATGTTTCTCTGCATGACATCACCAAGCTGGGGGACCCCTTTTGAAGTTCATATGCATACATTCCTTGTAGTTAATTTTGCCTGTAATTTTGCTTCTATTAAAGTGTGTTAACTTTTTATGATAATGTAAAATGTCTTACCTCATCTCTTCTCCCTTCTCACATTCTTTTACCAGTCTGAATATGCCATTTTAAAGCTGTCATACTGAAGTACATGATTAGGCTATCTAACTTTCGCAAGATCAGCCACGTGCTACTTGTATCCTGCAAGTGCCTCAGCTGCACTTGAGTCTCCTCTTTCTTCATATGTCTCATAATTTTGCCATCATTTTTAATACATGTCATATTTTCAAGATTTTTCCATACTTTTGTACCTTGACTTTTAGAGATAGTGCTATATTTATATCATCAGGTGCTAGAATTTTTCTCTGGTCTAAACCTGGAAGAATGATAATTAGGTTCTAAGTTCTATAATGAGTATTGACAAAGCATCTTTCAAAATGGGTGGAGAACTCCCATTCGCTCAAGAAGCATATGAAATTTACTGTTTCTCTTCATTCTTAACAACACTTGTCGGTTGGTTTAGGTCTTTGTCATTTCTGATCAGGTTCTCTTCTTTCCTTCACCTCCTCCTGTGATTGGAATGAGTTAAGGATCTCTCAGGCTTCCTTTACAAGGGCACTAGTCCTATTCTTGCAACTCCATTTTCATTACCTAATAATTTCCCAAATCTCCGCCTCTTAATACCAATTTGGGACTTAGGATTTCAAAAAGTAAATGGGGCCTGCAACAAAGGGCACAATCATCACAACGACAGCAGAAGGTGTTCATGTGTCAGTTTGTCTCGTTCAGCTTCTTTCCTCCTCCTCCTCCTCCTCCTCCTCCTCCTTCCAATATAATTATATCATTTCTCTTCCTCCTTCATTCAAACACACCCCCCATACCCAAAACTTACTTTGTAACATAGGTTGGCCTCAGGGTCAATTTCTTCACACCTCTATCATTTGTATGCTGGGATTATTGTTATCATGCACTACCAAGTCATCTCATATATCCAGTTTTCCACTCAATCTAGTCATCTGTGAACAGGAACTCAGGACATAGACACATCCATGTCTGTATTAATTCATATTTCTAGGACTTTAAGGATTTTGTTGACACTGTGAACTGTGTCTCTTTATTTTAACTTATTTATATTTGACTGTTGCTACGATCTAAATGCTAATTTTTATATCTAAGTCTGAAATTCCACAGCCTTGCTGAATTGCCTTATGAATTTTTCTAGACAGATTACTTTATACTCTATATTGAATATAGGTTATCAAGTAAATCAACTATGTCAGCATTCTCCTCTTCCTTTCTAAACTGTGTTTCATGTGTTATTTCTGTGATGTAAATCTCTAGGGCAGTGGTAGACAGGAGAGTTGAGAGCTCTTAAAGGAAAAATGACAAGAACAGGGGAAAGTGAGTAGTTGGGTTCATTCAAGGTTGTTGCACAGATGGCAAAGAATGCATTTGTACGATTATATTTGAACCAGTGATTGACTATCTACCTGGATGTTAATGCGCTGCTGCTGCTGCTGCTGCTGGGTCATGTGAATGACAGACAATATTTCATGAGTTGCACTGCATTTGGGAACTATGCTAGGGAAAGTCATACAAAGATATTAATAATTCTTATCGCAGTGTTAATGAAAAAAAAAGTGAACCTTGGAGAACTTTTGTAACCTATTTATGGTCACACAGTTGGTATTTGATAGATAGAGGGAACCAGCCCAGGAACTCTTCCTTGGGACCCTCAATAAATAAATGGCTTCTTCTGTTCTTTGACAAAAGAGAGATAATGAATGGGTTTTAATGGAGCTTACCTGTAACTTTGGTTCTTAGGATATTGAGAAGGGAGGATCATTACCCTTAAGAGTTGAGTATCAACCAGAATCAGATAGCAAGGCCCACCTCAAAAAAAAATAGTAATGGATTTCAACTTCAATATAAATGATTTCAAGGACTTTTTTGATCATGAAACAGAAACCTATTCAATATGTGCTAAATATGGGAGGGGCAGTCTAAGAAACCTGAAACAACATTCTTCAAACATGTTTATGCATTCCAAAGCAACCAACTATGATTTCAAACACAGTTATTTTTTGTTTTAATTTAATTTTTAAACAAGAAAATAAACTATCTTTTTCCATTATGCTTGCCAATCCAAGTTCCCACTCCTTCCCTTCCTCCCATTCTCTCCACTTACCCTCCCACCCCACCCCCATCCACTCCTCAGAGGAGGTAAGGCACATTGCTTTGGGGAAGGTCCAAGGCCCTCCCTACTATATCTAGGCTGAGCAAGTTATCCATCCAAAGAGAATAGGTTCCTAAAAAGCCAGTACATGCAGTAGGGATAAATCCTAGTCCCACTGCTTGTGGCCCCTCCCATGCAACTGTCAACCACATTCAGAGAGTCTAGTTTGGACCTGTGCTTGTTCCTTCCCTATCCGACTGTAGTTGGTGGGCTCCCATTAGCTCAGGTAGACTGTTTCATTGGGTGAACCCATCATGGTCTTCATCTCTTTGTCAGCTGTACTTTGGGAACTCAGTCCAGTGCTCCCATGTGGGTCTCTTCCTCTGTTTCTATCAGTTGCTGGATGAAGGTTCTATGACTATATTTACGATATTCATTGGTCTTAATCCAGGGCAATGCCAGTTCCAGGCACTCTCTCTTTTATTGCTTAGGGTCATAACTGGGGTCATTCTTGTAGATACCTGAGAATTTCTCTAGAGTCGAACAATGGTGTTATGAGAATGCTTCTAGAAACATACATAAACAGATTTGTGCCCTTCCGCAGTGTCAAAATGCATTGAATAAGAATAAAATCTCATGGTACAGTTTCTTTGGCAATAATTTGCCAAATAGTCTCAATTCCCTTAATATCCATCAGAGGAAAAACTGGATTCCTTTAGTCCAATATTAACTACTAATATTATCTCAGATCACATATTACACATTATACATTACTCTACACATGCCATGTGCATTCTGTTTGTTACAGAAGAGCTACAAAGAATTGGGAATGTCATATCAGAGTTCAAACAATTTAAAAGAAGTCTGAGCTACAGAAGCCTGAAGCCAAGGTAGATACAGAGTCTTTACGGAAGTAAGATAGCTAACCCTGCTGGCATTTTACCTGAGCTGTTCCTGCTGCGGCTAATCTCTGCAATGTTAGAGTTGAACCATGCTTCAGCATTGAGTTAAACTGCAGAAGCAAGGTACAACAGACATCAGTAAGGAATCTTTTTGCAGGCTTTTATACTATTTAAAGTTTAGTTTTTCCTGCAACATTACTGTAACCATGAAGGATATAGAGGCAAACCATAGGACCAGATTCAGATAGGCCTACATACACAAGGATGAATAATAGTTGGAGTAGCCTATGTCAACAGTGGGAAACAAGTTGCATATGTCTATGGTTACAGCTGAGCTAAGCTGAAGCCCATGGGACATTCGGAAGTTCTCTGCTTGTTGGTCAGTGGAGATTACAGTGTAATGTTCAGTGTATGGGGTCCCAGTAGGGGTATTACACTCTTTCCTCATTCTGGTGTGTTGGATAAGTTGCTTGGGATGGGTTTCCCTGGTGTGATTTTAATACCCTCATGTGCACATAAAATTCTAGTTTACTTTGATAAATGTATAAGGGAGCAACTCTTTTTACTTAGTAGAGCAAATTTATCAGTCTGTGGCTTGGGAGTGCTCTTTATAGGCCATCAAAGTACAGAGTCATCCTTCTGCATTTTCACTCAAAGTGGATCCAAATGGTGCTTATAAAATAGAATCTCCTAGGGCAAGCGCAGCCTGAAAAAAAACCATCATTTTGTACAATGTCTTGTAACTTAGAAGAAGCACAGTTTGACTTTAAAAGGCAGACGTGGACATATTTCTTTGGCAGCTTCCCATATAAAGCTTAACTTTATAAAAGTGAACAGAAGAAAATATATTTATCATTAAATAATAATTTTATAAATCATAAATTTTTGCTTCAAAAGATGTAATGCTCCAAGTTAAATTTTAAAATGCAAGTATTATCACAGATATATTTAAACTCACAATTTTAACCTTGCCATGCAAGAGCATCATGGTTAAAAGTGGGTGTGATACTTCTAAGACTCATTTGCATAACTGTTAGTAAGACAGAGTAAATTGCAACCATCAACTAGGAAATTATGTAAGTATAGTATATTCACACACAAGTATTTGCTTCTATATATGAATATTGACCACACGAATATTCAGAGCCACAGAAGTCAGAACAAGTAATCTGATCTTGGGGAACTGAACCTGCCAAACAGGTGCTGGAGATTGAACCAGGGTCCATTACAAGGTCTTTTTAATTTCTGTTCTATCTCTCCAACCCAAGAAACAATCATTTCAATGGCTTAGAGAGCTGAGGACATGGCTCAGTGGTAGAACTTGTACTTATCAAGCACAAATCTTGGGTTCAATCTAGAGGAGAAAAAAATAATTAAAAAAACAATAATAAAAGTGCTGCACTTAGACAAGCTAGCTGTAGGTGAAACTCTGTAAGTACATAAAAAAATCATTTAAAACCTTCCTTATGCACAGGTCCTAGCAATAGTGTGCATGTATATATGTACACATGGGTATAGTATAATATTTAGAAAAGAGAACAAAAGAGAATAATTAAAAAGAAAATTCCATGATAATACACACACACACACATACACACATATATATATATAGAAAGAAAGAAAGAAAGAAAGAAAGAAAGAAAGAAAGAAAGAAAGTGTGAAACAAAATGAATTTCAAGGACCCCTGGGTAGGTAACATGCTCAGGGAAAGCTAAAAACACCGACCTTAGAAAATTAGTTTACAAGCTTCAAATTTTTTGATACTTTTCTGTGGCTTGTCTTTAATTTATTTCCAGGTTTCAGTTCTTCCTACAATCAATACTTTAATTCATATCTTAATATTTTAGGGTCATGGCGCTCGTTTCTGTATATTTCTGCTGCTGTCTTCTTAGCACGCAGCCGCTGCTCCAAGGACGACTACTCTCATTCCAGTTGGTGGCTTGTGAGATATTGCTCCATGGGATCAAGGAAGGCTTGACAGCAGTGCCTATGCCACTGTAGGAGCTCATTTTCCTCTAGCGTTAGAAGCAACCTTTATATTTTTATGGGAAACAGGCCTATGTCTCATTTTAATTTTCAGTGGATTCAGATAGAGTTTCAGTGTGACTAACAAGTGATGACTCATGCCGCTGAGAATCTGTAATTAATCATAGGCCTAAGATCCATCAAAAAACGATCTTCTAGAAGATTCCCAGTTGTAGCAGGCCTTAGTCCCAGCCATCTTTCTTCTCCACCCATTAAGTATGTCAAGTCATCATGGTCTGTTGAAAACTGTGGACAATAAGAACAGCACCTCAGCTTGGTACATCTCAAAATCTTAAGTAAGACCATTTCTCTTTTGATAGTTCTTGTCCATTTTCTTATGGTACCATTTCTTTCAAGAGCTGATGATGCCTCCCTCCTGTTCTCAAATGAACAAAGTGTTTTTACTGGGTGTACTTACTGTCTTTGTAAAACAAAGAGCTGGTTTATAATGTGAAAAAAACCGATAAGAAACCTTTTCTGCTGAACTCGGGTTCTATTAAAAAGTCCCGAAGCATCCATTGTTGGATTCTGTAGCCTCCTCTTGAAAATTCAAAGCTAAAACTTTTAAAGCTTTTCAGAAAAGTAGAGGAGAGGGAGAGGGAGAAGGAGACAGAGAGAGAAAGAGATGCACTCATACTTACAGAGAGACAGAGAGAAACACTGTGAAATAATTAACACTTGGAAGGGTGTTGACTTGGCAAACAAGCGTGATGAGACTATAACATTGATGCATTAGGGTAAGATCATGTCATTAGAGCATGGGAAGATGTGGAGGACCCAGGAAAGCCCCTTGCTGTCTGCAGAGTGAGCGTCTTGCTACAGTTCATCAGGCAGCAGGTAGTGTGGGAGAGAAAGGGAAGAACATGCTTCCTGGCGGCTGGGAAAGATAAGGAAATAGAGAGAACAAATGAGGCAAACACGCAGAACCTAAAATAAGACAGATGAAGAGGAATGAGCGGTGGCTTAAAACGTCACAGAAATACCATGAGGTGAATAAAGTATAAGTAGCAACGTTTACCAAAATTAAGTGTAACATTGTGTTACATAGTGATTACTATTATATCTTTCTGAGTATTAAGAGATCAATATCGTAAGGATATCTGTGAAAACTGCTAAGCCATTTGTGAAACTCAGAATAAAAATAAACCATGGAATTTAATAGTGAAATAGTTTTCAGTGCCTTAAGTCTGCAAAAATCCTTTCAATTTATACCACCTTCATACGAACCACTAATTTATCCAACAGAGCACTGAAAATAACAACTGAACATTGGTTTTTAATTATTTTTGTGTCATGATCTTACTATATAGAGAATTGCCATGATCTAAGTTAAATGTGTGTAGTGCTTTTTACTAACTCCCGAGACATGCTCAAGCAAAGATGTACCTTGCATTGTACTGCCACCCTACATTCCATCTTTAACAACTGAACATATAAAATGAAGTAATTTCATCAAGGAAAGACTCAGGTCCTAGCAAGAGGAGCAAACTGATGTGCACTAGGCATCTAACATGTGTCAAGCACTACACATGAACTCGGACCATTATGCTACTTCAGTTATAAAATCAGTTCGTCAGGATTCAGGGACATAAAGGGAACACTTTATGTTCAAAGGAACACTTTAGAGATAATTACTAATACTAACAATTCTCCAAGACTTCTTGCTAATTTTCCCAGGATAAATCTTAAAACAGAAACATTCATTTAAAAGGAGGATCCAGGTAAGCCCATTTGTCCAGCTTGATTCTGAGAATGTACCCACTCTCCCGAGAGATAACCCACTTCCCCACAGCCAGCAATGGCTGTACCCCCTGCCTTGAGAGACTAAGACAAGCTCTTACCGATCACTGATACAGTAATACATACATGTATACACTTTGGTGAATCTCTACACCCATGATAAAATCACCAGTGTCGAAGCATCATACATATGCTTTGCCTTTCAGGTTTTCTTTGTGTTCTTTTTGCTTGTTTATTTTTATTTTTTTGGTGAAGACAATAAGCTTTAGATATGAACTTCTCAGTTATTTTAAGCTGGGCAATAATCATATTGTTGATTGTCAGAAATTTACTGCACATTGAGCTCTAAAACTTGTTTTGTGTAACTGAGAACCTTCATAGGATTGGCCATGCCTATGGCAATTCCTTGGTTTTCAAATATCTTTGAGGTGTACTGGAGAATGTTAGGTTTATAAAGTTGCATTGAAAAAGTCCTTAGAAAAAAAATACTATAACCAAGGAAGTTACGGCTGCATGAAAGTGGTTTCCCCTGTGGGTAGCTGTGCCTGGAGTCCCAAAACTGTGACATCATGTGTACCATCGTAGGAAATGGAATGCTGGGACACAACAGCATAGGAACTGCCTTACCTTCTTAGTTCTCATTCTTGATGGGGACAGCTTTGTATTTCAGAAATTATCTAATAAAAACCCATCAGATTTTATGTAGAAGTAAAGCAGCGGTTGCAGTGACAAGATTTGGAGGAAAAGTCTCATAAAAACACTCTGGAAAGAGGGATAAATATTAAGACTAGAAAGAAACATTTGGCTCTTCCAAGAGAATCCATGGCTCTCCTAAGGGAATTCCAGTAATTAGAATGAATTCAATCCTAGTAGCTGTGAAACTCTTAATGATATTAATAAACTATTGTACAGAGTATTGGAAGGATTTTAGGAAATATAAAAAGTATTGGGTGAGTTATGTCGGGCAATTTTCTTTTATTTTAGGGGATTTAAAGATAGAGCAAGATTCATTTGGTGAAAAATCAGTACTCCTAAGAGGACTATTTAATAGATGACCATGTGAGCCCAGGCAAAGCCAGGATCCATGAGAGCCTCACCAAGAATAAATAATGTCAGACCTACCTTATCCCTTGCTTGACAGATTTCTCAGACATGTGACCCAGGTATCGTTAGAGTTAAACTGATTTCAGGAATGCACTGGTGAAGTGAGGTGTAAAAATCTTCAGAAAGTCTACGATTATTTAATTATATAGTTTACAATATTTATAAACACTTGGATGAACATATTCAAAAGAATCAAATCAAATATTGTATAAAATTATTAAGACTTGAGTGAGGTTATTTGAATAAAGGAGCCTTTGTGTCCAAATAACCTGTGTCCCAAGCCTTCTGGTACTCTGTCTGATGACTGTTATCACTTTAATCAAGGTCAAAATGCCTTAAAAGTGTCACAAATCAAGACAATTTACAAAAACATGTGTAACTAAATTTGTCTTCCCCATAAATCCTACAACAGGTTTATGTAATCCATGATTATGCAATGAATACTTCAAAAATAATAAAATTGTGTGACTTACCATTGAACTTGGCCCCCCGCACCCACAAGATGTAGGCCCACCATCATTTTTAATCATTACACTAATGAGAAAATATATTAACCAACTGAGGTTTTAAAGGTTTAATTTAAAACAGAAGACTGTAATTCCTGCCATAAAGTAAAACCATTCTAGAATTTCCTGCCATCATGCCCATTCATCCTTAAATCTAAAAATAAAAATATTGATGTTCACATATTTGCAAATAGACTTTCAGAAATTCTGTGATCTCAGGACAATGGTAATTATCATTTTCCTGACAACAGCATGTGCACTGTAGCTTAGTCAATTTTAAGAGTGAGTATTCTTTTATTGTGCATATAGTTCACCTTTTCCATTACACGCTGAGCCTAACTTTCATGTAAGGCTCCACCCTAACATATCATCACAATATATTGTATGTGCATTATCAAGAATGAACAGAAAATTATATTTGCACTCCACCACAAGAAGCAAAGCAATATGAAGAACACTGTCTTGAGGTCTCTAACATCCATAATAGAATGACCTTTTAAGGTCAAAACTCACCTCCATCACCATCAACCCCTTATGTACCCTTGAAAGCAATTCCCTGTGTCCTTTTTCCATGATGGAGACAGAATCTATAACTTTGTGCTTACTGGGATAAATCCAAGCCCTTCCTATCTTAAGCTCACAGATGCTTCCCTTGTTTGACTATTCTACTAGCTCTATTGCAAATTCAGCTCTACCAGGTAGTTTGCACTTTCTTAACTTGGCCATTCCCTGGCCTTGTGATGGAACTTCAACACAATTGCCCAGCTGTGAGGAGAAAAACTGTTAACTCACAGCTTTCATGAACTGAGGTTCATTCAGACACCTGTAACCAACAACTAGATCGTTGACCTAACTACAGAGTTAACTCTCTAGTGGATTTGGAAATTTTAAGCAGAAAAATGAAACTCTAGTATTCTGTGAGAAGATTTCCTCTATCAACCACAGGAGAGATGATGAGGAACTGTGATTCAACATGAATCCAGGATTATCCAACTCAAAAAGAATTTGCAGACGGGCACTCCACAGCAATTGTTATAATAATTTATTCTATGTATCCACCTTTAGAAAAAAACCTTGGCAATGTACCCTAAGTAGCTTGACTAGATTTTTAAACAAAACATAAACAGCAGAAAATATATTTTATCAGCTTCATCTAGACTGAATTAAAACTCGGGTTAGACTCTTTTTTTTGTTTTGTTTAGTCTTCTGTTTAAGCAAGAAGAAAGTACGGTGCTCACAAGTCCAGTTGATTTTTCAGTCCTGACATGAATGCAGCTTCTGCGAAGTTGCACTGAGAAGAATAGAGATGTGGCTATCCCAGGGAAGGGGCAGCCACTGACACAGACTTTCCATTTATCTACAGCATGACTTTCCACATTGAAGAAAATTAGCCATTCGTGTACAAGTCAGAATTGGACAATGAAGATTGTAAAGGAATCCACTCAGCACACTGCAAACATAACAGCCAAATAGGTCTCACTGGTATATGTCTTTTTAATGTAAGGGAAGTTGGGTAGCAGTAAAGACTCTAGGACACAAGTTGGAAAGTGGATATAAAATTCCTGGAGACTTCAGTGCTCTCAGCTGTATGTGCGGTGTATGTATCAGCATGCTGTGCCTTTCAAAATGACAAATCTAGATTCTTTATTTTAAAATAAAGCTATCAAAATGAGGGACGGAGGAACAGTGCATCATGTTAGGGGGTATCTGTGACAAGCTGTCTTCAGTCGAAAGAGTAGGAACCATCAAGAAATTAAACTATTTGCAGAGAACATCAGGGGAAATTTTGGCACTTACCTTCCCTGTGTTAAAAGCCCAACTTTAAATTGAATTAAATGCTGCAGTTGTTTCTTCTCTAAGCAAACACTGACTGTGTACTATCAAAGTAGTGCTCTCCTCTACACGTCAGTTATCTTCTTCTGGGATAAGAGTGTATTTTTGAGGTCATTTTTCATCCTGTAATAATGATCAGCATTCACATATTTAACCACACTATTTTTGCTTCTGTTTCCAGTGGTTTGTACCAGGTGTTTCCAGGTTCTGGTGTCTTATTCAAAGAATTCGGGTGAGGGGCACGCACACAAATTGCAAAATGCCAAGGAAATTTTCTTCACAGGGCAAAGCAACAGTAGAGAACAGATTTGTTACCAAGAGAGACGAGGTTTATTTTTATGAGATTTGGTGGAAGAAAACATACTGAAGGTGATCCTCTATTTTAATTCATAGGTTTGCATTGTACAACCTTTTTTTACTTCACATGTCCTTTCCCACAATGCATATGATTTGAATTATACCAACTATAACCCAATTATACACAGGCATAAAATAATATATAAGAGATTCTCCTTAAATATGCCCAGAGGACAGAGTTTGTCTTGAGGCACCTATTCCCCAAACCAGTCTGAACCAGATTACTCCCTTCGTTTCTATATATATTTGTGTGTATATATATGTGTATATATGTATACACATATGTGTGTATATGTATATATTTGTGTGTATATATATGTATATATGTATACACACATACACACATATGTGTGTATATATATATATTTGTTCAGTAATGTATTTGAATAGAAACTATAACTGGTTGTTGTTGGGGTGGCAAAACTTCCTTTATCATTTAGAGTGTGGTGTAATGTGCAGTGGGCAAGGGTTGCAGATTGATGGATATTTGCTTATGAGAGAGGTGTATGGGTATATACTACATAGGAAATATAGGTGAGAGTCCTTGGTTGCCAAGGGCACTGTTGGAAGGGAGATGAGTGCAGAGCCAAAACCAAGTAGATTCCCAAGTTGTCAAGCTGTTCCCTACTCTTGTCTGTCTCACTACCCAGTTGGATATTTCTCGGAGATTCACTGAGGTGAAGTGGGCAACACACGATCGTTTGCTTATTTAATGCATTTTGATTGATCATTCACTATTCTCCAGGCGTGGTGATTAGCGAAGTCAAATACTGATACTAACTCAAAGCCCCTTTCTTCTGAAACTCTGTTGGAGAGATTTCACCTGCACAAGTCATCCCTGAACCCTAAACATTCAGCTTTCTTAACTACAAATCCGCTGCACTCATATTTTGTTGCTCCTGATCTCTTCCTGGACTCTCGCTCCGAAAGCAGTGATTCTCACTTCTTGCTGATCCAATCTTATAAGGTTATTGACTATTATTGTGAACAATTTTCACTTTGAAAAACATTTTAGGGATTTGTTGGTCCTTTGAGTTAAACTGAAAATAATTTTGTTTAGAGTTTCATGGTAGCTCTCAGAATAACTGAAAACTTTGAGAAATAGTCCTTCTATCAAAAAAATGTCTATTGTGGGTTCTTTTAACACCTTCACCTCTGCTTGATTCATGTGAGTCAGAGCAATTATTCTGACAATTAAAACTTCCTCTTCAATGTTCGCTGGGAAGCAGATCTACTCGCCCAGCCTGTCTCATGGAGCCTTTTAAAGAAGAAAGTAGAGTCAGCATGCGGGTGCACACCTTTAATTCTAGCACTTGGGAGGCAGAGGCAAGCTAAACTCTCTGACTTAGAGGCCGTCCTGGTCTACAGAGCAAGTTCCAGGTCAGTCAAGACTACATAGTGAATCCTTGTATCAAAAGAAAAAAAATTGGGAAACAGCCATCAATACAAAATTCCCTGGTGCCTGGATGTTTCTCTGTTTCTCAGTGGGCATTCACCCCAACAGCTGTCACTTTTACCTCTGCTTGAATTTGGCTCTTGTATGGCAACTTGAGTGGCATTTGAGCTTTGACAAAGGGTCATAACATCTTTGTTGGAAATGACACATCAATTTTTCCAAAAGATTGTATCTTGTGCTTTATTATGAAAGCAAAAAAAATAAAGCTGCAGGACAAATTACTTTGTAAACCAGATATTAAAAGTTGATGAAAATGAATTGGCCTCCAGGTTTTTTCTTTGTTGACTATTCTTCTGGGATTCAATTGTTTATGTTTGTAACTCCCCATGGAGAATGTTAAGATTGTTTGATTAAGTGAAAAGATAGCATAAGGAGATTGTATAAAGGATATTGCTTGTACAGATTCTTCTCTTAGGGAATATAAAGAGATGGAAATTGAGTCACTTTCCTCAGTTGTCTTACTTTGATTATCAAATGTAGTAGTTTTGATCCTGTAGGATAATTCATATACTTTAGAGAATCAATTGGTATCAAAGAGAGTAAATTACATTGCCATACATTTACAATGTGTTCAGATATGTATTTGCATTAAATTATCCCAGAAAATAAAATCAATACTCTAAAATGATAGCATATAAATCTACCTGTGGTTTTCTGTTTTAAATAAAAGTTACCAATATTTTTGTGTCTGTGCACAAACTTGTGTCATAGCATATATGTGGTCAGAGGACAAGTAGTGGGAGTCTTTCCTTCTAAATTGCGGGTTCAAATTGTGGTATTTGGGTTGTGAACCTTATTGGGAAATGCCTTTACTCACTGAGCCATCTCCATAGCTCATGGTTTCTTTTTTTAATGAAGAGGACTACTGAGCATTGATTGTTGCCCAGGGATGCTGAAGAGAACACACACACACACACACACACACACATGCACACTTACAGGTGTCTCAGTGCCATGGGTTATAAATGGTGGTCCAAGAGCATCTTCAGTTACACAGAACTCAACAACTGGTTCAAATGTTCATCCCGCTTGAGCATCACCACATAGATAGGCGCTTTAAAGGAAACCGGATATTGAAATGATACAGATGGTGTTCATACATCTGAACTGATCGACAGTTCAGAATGCCAGTGAGAACAAAAGAATTTTCAATAGAGCATTACAGGAAGAAAAACACAGTAGGTAGTCGTGTAGTTCTTGTTGATGATGATGACGGTCTGGGCTGGGGACCAACCCCAGAGCACTGTGCTTGCTAGATGAACACTACCTCTGAGCATTGGCCTCAACCTTGTATGGATTTTTATAAAGAGAATACAAAACTGAAAAGAACTGGAGTGAGACAAAATATTACAGAAACATTGAATTATTCATTACCATATACTGTATAATGAACTCAATCTAAATGTTATTCAACCACTGAGGATATTTTTATAACCTACCCATATTATATTTAATGTGCTTAGTTAATGTTTCGTTCTTTAGAGTGAAACTGTTAGTCTTTTAAAAGACCAGAGGAGTTTGCAAGGCTCTTATCTTCTACCCAAAATAAAGTCTATGAATTCTCAAAGAGTGTCTAATGTGGTGCCCCTCAGCACTGCTCGTACCCACTCTGTGAAGCCTAGTGATGGCTGGTATGTTGGCACACACTTTTAATCCCAGCACTCAGGAGGCAGAGTCAGGAGCATCTGTGGAAGATCAAGGCCAGCCAGAGGTACATAAGGAGACCTTGTGTCAAAATTAAAATAAACTTACACTAGAAAATTCAATGAGATTGATACTGGGTATTTAGGACAAATTATAAATGTGAGACCTGGCTATTGTAGTGGAAAATGCATTTTGAAATAATGTCCCCAAATTCAAATTTAATTGTTCAGTATAGATGTAGATTGAGTTCTAGAAGATCGTTTACAAACAAGGCTATTAAGTTATATTGAGATTATCTGTAACTATGATAAAGTGAAAAAGAAAGTTTGTAGAAGAGTAATGGAGTAATCGAAATGCCCTCTATTTGCCCTGTCAAATGTCTCAGAACAAAGCCTTCATAATTTAAAACAAGTCTCTAAATTAGGCATCAATGCTTTCGTATGGAACATTACTGGAAATATCAAGGAGAGAGAAAAAGAAGGGGAAGAGGGAGGGGAGAAAGACATTTTAAACTTTGTACCTTAATCACAACTTAGTGACTGCTACTTTGATGGTGAGCACTATTAAATGTTTGGAGGATATTATGGTTTTTCCAACGTGAAATATTCCCCCACAGGACTATTTTATTGACCACTTGGCTGCTGCCTGCTGGTGGTGATGTTTTGGAAGGGTTTGGAATCTTTGGGATACGGAGTCTTGCTGGCAGAAGTAGGAACACTAGTGTACAGCTAAACAAGGTTGTAACTGTTCCTAAGTTCAGTGCCAGGTCTCTGCTTCCTGATAATAATCTGGGATATAACAGCTCACCCCAAAAGCTTCCATCATGCAGAAGGTGTCTCTCTGCCGTGACACTCTGAGTTAGAACAAATCCCTTTTTCCCCAAGTTGTTTCTGTCAAATGTTTTGACCCACAAAGGAAGATTAGTAGACAGAATTATAAGCAAATCCTTGGACTTTTATTTAAAACTCCTTTTTACAATGGTGGTTCTCAAACTTCAAGTAATAAAGAACTGTCCAGCAAGCAGATTCCAGGCTACAACTGCAGAGATTCACACAAGGCAGGGCAAAAATCCAAAATCTATATTTGATGTGGGATTCCACTCTGTATGCTGTTAATATCATTGGTTAATAAAGGAACTGCTTTGGGCCTATAGCAGAGCTATACAGGAACAGAGCTAGGTGGGGAAGACTAAGTTGAAACCTGGGAGAAAGGAAGAAGAGTCAAAGAGAAGCCAGAGTCAGACATGCCAAAATTTTGCCGATAAGGCACTGCCATGTGGCAATACACAGATTAATGGAGATGGATTAAACCAATGTGTAAGAGTTAGCCAGTAAGAAGCTAGAGCTAATGGACCAAGCAGTGATTTAATTAATACAGTTTCTGTGTGTAATTATTTTGTGGCTAAGTGGTCAGGAACCAACAAGCTGCCTCATCCTATATCCATTTTTAACAAATGTATAATATGTGGGGGAAAAGCTTGTCTACATTGCTTGTCTTGGTCTAATTTTTAATAAGAGTATTATTTTAATAATACTGTTGGTATATTAGATTAGATAGCAAATTATGACGGAAATTTAGAGAGCCCAGAGTTCCCACGTGTCTCCACGTTATAAAATGTGATGCTTCTAGAATCTTAGGAACCTCATATGCACTGTCTTTCCTCCCTTTACCATACGGTGTTTACAGGATCATCTGTCAAACCCTCACACCTTAGGCTCATTTCACATCTTTTACATTGGATAAAAGCTCGACTGTTGCAGAACATTCTGAAAGCAGACTCTTGTGGTATGCTCTTGACAGGGAATTCTGGGTCCTACTAATTTTTTCCTATTAAATTCTTAAGGACCATTGCCTAGTATTAGAGTCGTCTTAGGTTATCATTCCAACAAAAACAGAGAGAAAGGAGTCTTCCTATAGAGAGCAGGGCATGTTTGGATGGTTGTGATAGGGGAAGGCACAAAGATGAGAATGTGAGTGGAAATGACTCTTATCCATTGGTTTCCTTTTGTTTGTCAATGAACGCTAGCACTTGATAAACAATTAAGCAAGGTAGAAACAGAACAAAAGAGAGAGACAGAAATAGAAAAGACTAATAGAAGAGAAAGTGTGTTGGGTGAGAGCCATGTTTTCTCTAGTGGGCAGTACCAACTACATATTTATTTTCTGCATCTGAGTCAGGAAGGTGAGTTTATTGTATACAGAGATAAGGAGGTGGGTTTTATGGTATATGGTTGAACATAGGCAAGCTTAGCTAATTTCTGTAGAAGGCCTCTGTAGAGGAGCAGTCTTAAACTATAGTTGCCTGGAGGAGGAAGCTGTGGTTGGCAGGTTGTATATTCATTGCCAACATTCACCCCCCTCATTTTTGCCATTTTCCCCTGAGCCTATTCCAGAAAAGATCTTATCAATCCCTATGGGCTCGGGATACTTTCTGCATCATAGGAAATTTTTATTTATCCCAAGTTCAGTTGGTTTAATAATTAAATAATATATTTTTTCTTAATTTATTTGTTTTTGATTACTAGTCAGCTCAAACATATTTACCCATCATCTTCCTATCTTTGTAACTTCTTTATATTATTTTCAGTTCCCAAGTATTTGAAGTTGTATAGTCTGTGTCTGTCCTCATATTATTGACTTTGTTATATTTATTTTCATAAATTGATACTCCTTTTAGATTTTAGTGTATTCCTTTGGGTCACATAGAAATTTGGAGTTTTATTAGTTTTGCGGTATTATTTTTGTATGCTTCTAAATGTCAGCCCTCAAATTGATTTCCCATGTGTTTTAGAACTTTTGAGGTGGCTACTACCTACACCTAGCTCCAGCATGCATTGTATCTCTGAGAACGCTGCAAGACTAAGGGTTCAGGTTGCCTTTTCTTCATAACCGTCTATGTGCTAAGCCCATTGCAATTTATTAACCTTTTGCTTTTCCATTAACAGTGGCATTTCTCATCTCTAAGTACAATGAGTTTTCTCTGTGATTTTTTTGGCAGACCATCTCCATTGTCGCCTAATATGTTCATTTTTCTTATGAAATTGCGCACCTTTTTGTAACTTGATGAAAAATACTTTTGAAACCATTTAAAATAAATGAACATAAATGGTCATATTTCTAACCAATTTCATCTTCAAATAGTTTGGAGATTCTGAGCAACCCTATAGTGAATTTTGATAAATAAATAAATAAATTATATATACCCATATATGTAGTTTTTAAAAGTTGCATATGCTTTTGTTTTTAAAGGAAAATGTGTTCATTTAAAATATGTGATGTTCCAAACTGACATTAAGAGAAAATAGGTTTACGGGGCCTTTCTCTGTAGCCACTCCCATACTGTGACTCTACTGGAGTTGTAAATTTTCTTTTCTGTGATTAGCACATACAAGGCACCATGACAAGTAACCATCATGACCCTTGACATTTTTAAACATCGTAACATTACTACAGTGCTAATTTTTAGATGGCTCTCTTAAATGGTTTTCTCCTTAATTTTTTTTGCCAGCGACATGTACCTTAAAAATTCTTTGCCACAGAGTTAGTTCTCAATTGATAGGAGTGCAGTTTGAATCTTACTGTGGAGGAAGAGGTCATCTGTTCCACCCTCAATGGCACAGAGAAATAGCGCTGCATAGAGATCAGTTAGAATCTGCAACACCTCCAGGCTAAGCCAAGACTTGAGCCTACAACTCTAGAATTTCACCTCAGCATTATCTCAATTCTGCTGTCCCAACTTTCCAATCTTCCTATGCCAGTCTTCTACAGGCCTGCTTGAGTGCATCACCACTCAAGATCTGTGTGTGTTTCCATGCACTGGGAGATAAAAGCACTGCACAGTCAAATCTGAACAAGCATTATTAATAGAAATGTGCTAACAGGGAAAGACAGCTTGTTCCACAAGTGCCTTCGCGAAGTGCGAGCATTACTTCAACATTTCTACCATCAAAAATTTGCAGTTTGTACCTCTATAATCTCCAAAACATTAAACTACATAAGAAAGCATCTATTTTATCCACAGCAGATTGCCCATATCCATTTAAACTATGCCTCTGGAAAGTTATCGACAGAAGTTAGGCATATGGACTTTCTAAATTTAAAGAAACCTTTCTGGAGTTTAAAGATACATAGAGTAGACTGGACCTACCATGGCATGGTGAAAGACTCAAGAGGACCAGAGCCATAGGATAGAGGAAATAATTCTGTGTTATACAGGGACAGCCCTGTAAATTGGTATGGGAAGATATTCAGTAACATTTCGCTTGGTGGCCGGAAAGCAAATCAAATGAATTTGAAGAAATTCTTACAAGTATTTCCATCTTCCTTTTTAAAGTTAAAGATGTCTGCTGATTTAAACCCACCACCTGTGCTTTACACCAATATTCAGCAATCCCTTTTTCAAAGTCGGGGGGTGATTCATATATTTTCACAAACCCAGCCCATTCTCCATAATTAGAAACATATGTACGTAAGTTGATCATCTTTTACAAATTATTATATAAATATAACTCTAAAACTGATTTTATTTTATGACCATCTGTGTAATAGTTTAAATTCTCACATATATTAAAATTATTTCAACAGAGATGCTTTCAAACAAAAATCTAGCTAGATGAAGAGCTACAGCCAATTCATAGTGACCGATAGAGGGAAAATTGATTTTCTCGAACCTGACAGATTATCAGTTATCAAGCACAATATCTAAATACATGCAACACTAAAAGGGCTCAGTATATGTGTAGGTAAATTATAAATACACACATGTATACATATATAATATCACACATACATATACAGCATTTATGTAAAATAACAACTATAGAAGAATTGGTGACAAATTCAAAGAGAGTGGGGAATGTGGAAGTAGTAGGAGATAGAAGAAGTAAGAGTTGAAAGGATGTAAATGTGTTAGATAGTACTCGTGTGTTAAATTCTTAAAAGTATAAAAAAAATCTAAGTTTAAAAAGTAAGCTACAGAAGTATACTGGAATTTTAAATCACTTGAAATAAAAATGTAGGTGTAAGGCGAAAGTTATAGGTAACACTATTGAGTAGCTGGAGGTGGTAGGAGATAGACAAAAACAGATACCATCTTCTAGATGCTCAGCTTTGGGGAAGAGAAGAGAAATGGAGTGGAAACAGCAAAGATTTAGAAGTAAAATTAACAAAAACAAGAATGGCAGAGGAAGCAAGCAACAATTTAAAAGACTATATCTCAAAACCTTTTTTGATGAAGAAAATGGAATCACTGTGATGAGGTTTATGAAATGGAATATTGCTCTGCTCTGCTTTGGGAAAAGTGGCAGTCATGACACCCCAGCCTTAGATTCCAGGGTCTTCATTGCAATACCTGATGCAAACCCAACGACAGAGAGATACAATACCCAAACTTAACCCAGTAGGATTTCAAGGACCCCTTTGGTGTTTCCTTGTCTTCCTCAAATTAGAAGACAAAATTTGAAGCAGTGATATCTTTAAAAAGCATTAATTATTTTTAGATGTATATACTGATAACAACTAAGAAAATATTTTAAGTCTTATAACTATGTGTACTTTTTAAAGTATTTTATTGACTTTCAGAACCACATCCATTATTTTTAGCATATTCATTCCCACCTTCATATCCTCCCACATCTAGCCCCAATTCATTAGTTTTTGTGCCCATTTTTTAAATCCATAGGGTCCAATTATTGCTGGCTATAGGGTCCAATTATTGCTAGCTATATATTACTGAATGCGTGATTCTACACTAGAATGTGTTAGTTCCACCAAAAGTCACATCCTAAACAAGCAAACAAGTAAACAAACAAAATAATCACCATTTCCCTACAGATATTATCCAATTGCATGCATGTACCACATTTTTTATCATCCATTCATCCATTGATAGACATTTTGATTCTTTCTATTTCCTGGCTATCATGAACAGATCAGCAGTGAACATGGATGACCAAAATATCTCTGTAGGAGCTTGTAGAGTCTCTTGGATGTCTGCCCAAGAATGGTATAGCTGGATAATACAGTGAATCTATTTCAAATATTTTGAGGAACCCTCTTATTAATTTTCAAAGCAGCTACTTTAGCTTCCTCTTTCACCAGCAGGGAATAAGTGTTTCCTCCCCCTGCTTCCATGCTACTGACATTCTTCAACATTTCTGAAAATTTTAGGTGTTCTGACTAGCATAAGACCTGGTGTAAGAGGAATATGAATTCTAGACTGTAAATTCCATTTTTCCCCATTTTTTATGCTTCCCCTTCACTAAAATGATTCATTTTTTGTAGTACACATTTTAGTTTCATTAGTCCCATTTATTTATTGTTTGTCATAATGTCTTTACTTATTGGGTGCTATTTAGAAAGTCCTTTCTTGTGCCTTTAAGGGCAAAGCTATTCCCCATTTTCTCCTTTATGATGTTTGGGGTATCCAGTCTTAGATTAGGGTCTTTATCCATTTGGAGTTGAATTTTGTGCTGGGTGAGAAATAAGGATTCAGCTTTTCTTTGGGTAGTTATCTGATTAAACAGCAGCATTTCTTGAAGATGGTATCCTTTTTTCCCAATGTGTTTTGTTACAAACCAGGTGTCTGTAGAATGTGAGTTTACATCTAGGCCCTTTAAAACAAGGGAATAGCAAGGTGAAACTTGGGCTCTGAGAGAAATCTCCTAGTTACAAAGTGAAGGATGGAGAGATAACTGTGTTACAGGCAGAATGGTTGTTACCACCCAGAATTCACATTTCCATCCAAACTCACAACATGAGAGTGTTAGAAAGAGGGGCCCCAGATGTAGCTAGGTCGTCTCAATGGAGTCTTCATTAATGCTTTCAGGTTGTTAGTGGAAGTCAGGGATCTAGCTATTGCTGTTTTGCCATGACAGACATCTGCAGCCCGTAACAGAGCCACCATTCCCGTGGACCCCACCATACTAGCACCCTGGTCAGACCTCCAGCCTTCGGAAGTGTGAGGAATACATTTCTGCTGTTCCTGAACTGCTCAGCTATTAGTTATTTACTATAGTAACCTGAATTAACTTAGACAAATGGTGAAAGACTGAATTGTGGATAAGACCAGGACTTACAACAGTGTCTGACAAACAGGAAGTGATAGAAAAATTGATGTTGTGGGGAAGGAGAGACCAGTTTTGGTTCTTAAGAAATTCCGGGAGAAGAGGTTATTGAGCCTGTACGATGCCTGTCACCAATGGTATGAATTAGGATTAAGGATCTGATGTGGTTCTGAAGTGTTGTGTGTATTTCTGTGATAAAGCTGAATCCAGAGCAAAGAAAAAATTCTAGCATTGTTTGTCAAGCAAATGGTTCCTCCTCATCACTTTCCTTAAAGATATTGTGCAGTTTCAACACAAAAATTCTATTACTTCTGAGCTTGCAGTTTTGCTGCTGGTTTTTGTGCCCAAGAAGACTGGCACATTCCCTTTCCAATTCTCCCATTTGGCAGTGAACACGTCTGCCCTCAGTCTTCCCTACAAGTTTCAAATATATAAATGTTCTAATTACCAACAGCCAAGAAAGAATTCAGAGTACCCAGAATAGAAGAGCTGCTGTACACTGTGCCTGGCTGAGTTAGGGTTGTTCTTGCGGTGATGAAATAGGATGACCAAAAAGCAAATCAGGAAGTACTTGTTTTGTTTACACTTTCACATCACTGTCCATCCTAAGAAAGTCAGGACAGGAATTCAAAAATGGCAGGAACCTGGAACTCGTGTATGGCCATGGAGGGGTCCTGTTTACTGACTTGCTCATCATGGCTTCTTTGGCCTGCTTTTCTTTATAACTCCGGACCACCAACCCAGTGATGGTCCCACAAACAATGGGCTGGGCCCTTCCTCATCAATAACTAATTTTAAAAAATGCCTTTTAACCTTCCAGCAACTTGATCTTATGGAGGCATTTTCTCAGTTGAGGTTCCCTCCTCTCAGATGACTTTAGCTTCTATCAAGTTGACATAAAACTATCCAGCATAGATGATATGATAGTTTATATAACTGACCCCAAAAATTCTACCAAGGAACTTCTACAACTCATGAATACCTTCATTAATGTAGCAGGATGCAAGAATAACTCGAAAAAAAAAATATCAGTAGGTCTTCTTTACATGGAGGATAAATGGGCCAAGAAAGAAATCAGAGAAACATCACCATTCACAATTGTAGCAGCAGTCCGCTTGTTCATCCTGGCTGCCCAGAAACTAATTCATCACTCAGAAACTGTATTATTTAAAACGCTGCGTGGCCCATTAGCTCTAGCTTCTTATAGGCTAACTCATATCAATTTAACACATTTTTATTAATCTGTATATCACCACGTGGCAGTGGCTTACCGGCAAAAGTTTGGCATGTCTGACTCTGGTGGCTTCATGGCATCTCTCTCTGCCCTTCTTTCTCCCAGCATTCAGTCCAGTCCTCTCTGTCTACCTAAGTTGTGCCCTATCAACAGGCCAAGGCAGTTTCTTTATTCATTAACAGTAATCAGAGCACACAGACGGGACTCCCACATAACACAATAACCACAAATAACACAAACTGTCTTGGATTAACAATAACCAAACAAGTACAAGGCCTGTATGACAGGAAATTTTAATCTTTTTTGATTTATTTACTTATTATGTATACAACATTCCTT